>PVIH01005214.1:0-39568 GCA_004025045.1 Sigmodon hispidus
CCCCTCCCACCACATCTTGACATTTCTCTTCTCTGCAACTCCCCATCCCTTCCCTGGGCAGGGAGCAGACAGTCCTATGGTCCCACTGACCCAATAATGCTTGGATCAGTCTCCACTCCTGGCCAAATCCAGTTTTGTCCCCCCTCCCTCAAGCGTGAGTCTGGTATTCCTATAGTTGGAGTGGGGTTCGAAGTGTCAGTCCAGGGTGTTTCTGATCCCAAGCTGTTCAGTGGTTGTAGTTTGCCACTTGGGCATGTTTGACTTTTTTTCTTGTTTGTTTAGAGACCACTAGTGAGTGAGTACATCCCATGCTTATCTCTCTGAGTTTGTGATACCTCGCTCAGGAGGATATTCTCCAAATCCATCCATTTTCCTGCGAATTTTAGGATATCGTTTTTCCTTACTGCTGAGTAGTATTCCATTGTGTAGATGTACCAGAGTTTGTTAATCCATTTTTTAGTAGAGGGACATCTAGGTTGTTTCCAGGTTCTTGCTATTACAAATAATCCAGCTTGATTCTTGTGGCCATTTGTTTCAATTTTTTTCCCCAACCCTCTGAGCCTGTGTCTGTCTTTGGGGTTTAGGTGTGTTTCTTGTATGCAGCACAAGGATGGTTTCTGTTTTTGTAACCATCATGTTAGGGTGTGTCTTTTCATAGGTGAATTGAGTCTATTAATATTAAGGGATATTAACGGCCACTGATTTTTTTTCCTGTCATTTTTGGTGGTTGTTTGTATGTATTTCCTTTCTCTGGGGTTTTCTTCTGTGGGATTATGGATTGTTTGTGTTTTCATGGTTGTATCTGGGATCCTTAGGTTGCAGTTTTTTCTCTAATGCTTTCTCAAGGGCTTAATTTGTGGATAGGTATTGTTCAATTGACAACTGGTTTTGTCATAAAATATCATGTTACTTCATCTATGGTGATTGATAGATTTGCTGGATATAGTAGTCTGGTTGGCTGCCTTGCTATTTTATTGTCTGTATAACTTCTGAACAGGACCTTCTTGCTTTCATTCTTCCCATAGAAAAGTCAATAGTTATTCTAATGGGTCGGTCTTTAAAGGTAAATTGGCCTTTTTCTTTTGCAGCTCTCAAAACTTTTTCTTTGTTCTCTATGTTTTGTGTCTTGATTATCATGTTGTTGACAGACTTTTTCTTGTTGTCTAATTTATTTTGTGTTCTGTAAGGTTCTTGTAACTTTACAGGCATTTTTTCTTTAGGTATTAAATCTGTGCCTTTGAGCTAGAATTCTTCTTCTTCTATTTCTATTATTCTCTGGTTAGGACTTTTCATGATGTACCAAATTTCCTGAATGTTTTGGGTTATGGCTTTTTTGATTTTAGTGTTTTCTTTTTTCTGATGTATCTATTTCCACTATTAAGTTTTCAACTCCAGAGATTTTCTCTTCCATCTCTTACATTCTGTTGGTTATGTTTGTATCTGTAGTTCCAGCTGTTTTCTACAAATTTTCTATTTCCACCTTTGCCTCATTTTGTGCACTTTTATTGCTTCTATTTCAATTTTTAGTTACTAGAATGTTTCTTTCATTTGTTGGTTTTTCTTTTCTTGGTTTTATTTGTTTTTCTTCAAGGATTTGTTCATCTCTTCTATCTTTTTGTTTGTATTTTCTTCTATCTCTTTGAGGGAATTTTTCATATCCTCTTGTAAAGCTTCTACAATCTTCATAAAGTTATTTTTAATGTTGTTTCCTTCTGTTTCCTCTTCATTGCTCTGTTCAGGTCTTGGTGTTGTACAGCCATCAGCTTCTTCTGGTGTTGCCTTGTTGTTCTTTATCTCTATATTGCTATATGTATTCTTTCATAGTGTCTGCCCATTGCTTCAGTTGTTCTCACTCAGTCAGCTCTTAGTCAGTTGTGGCTAGAGGGCTTGCGCGTCACCTGTGTTCTCTGATCACAGGGTCTGTATGGTCTCTGACTTTGCTGTGGACATGGGTCTGCATTTCAAATGCATCTGTCTGTTTATCTATGATGAAGTAATTCACCCTGGAGGCAGGGCAAGGCCAAAGATGTCCCTTCTGCTAGGAATCGCTGGGGAAGGACTCTTTAAGTTGTAGCCTAGTCCCAGTAAGCTCTCTGAGAGTCTGACATTGGATCCTGGGTATGATAATGTCTCCCAGAGAGGGATTCTCCATGAGACAATCTAGGAGCTGAGGTTCCCTCACCTCTGAGTTTGCTCTGGACAGGGTTCAGATTCATCTCTTTTGCCTTCTCACTTGTGTTTTTGATCCTAACCATTCTCAAATGTGTAAGATAAAATCTCAGACACGTTTTAATTTACATTTCACTCAAGGCTATTATTGTTTATAGTGGGATTATGCTGGTAATGTTATAAATATTTGTTCTACTTATAGGTTTAATATAAAGCTGATTGGTGAAAGGAAGACAGGAAGTGTGGGTAGGGCTACCAGGCTAAGACAACTCTGAGTACAGAAAGAACAAAGACAGATGCCAGACAACACAGATGCCAGAGAGAACTGCCTCAGACACAGACAAAAGCTGAAATGCTGTTATGGAAAAAGGTACCAAGCCACATGGCTGAAAAAGCTGAGATAGACTGAGAACAAGCAATAGCAAATATATGTCTGAAATCTAGGTCAATCAATGTAGAAGTAATATATGCCTGTGTGTGATTATTTGAGACAAAGCAGGGCTGAGATTGGGACCTAACCTCTGTTCCAGGCCTGAAAAGTCTGGGTCAGAACCATTTACAAGAGATGTTGAACATTTGCTCATGTGCTTGAGGTTCTTGGCCACTTGAAATTTCTCTTTTGAAGATATTTCTGTTTAGATGAATACCGCATTTTTTAAAAGATGATCGTTTGTTTTGGTGGTATATAATTTTTTGAGTTCTTTATATATTTTTCAAATCATCCCTCTGTCAAATTAGGCCTTGGTGAAGACCATTTTCCATTCCATGTTTTGTCTTATTTCTAGTGTCTTTTGCCTTACAGAATCATTTTGGTTTTCTGAGATCTCGTTTATTCATTGTCGATCTTATTTCCAGAAATATTGATATTCTCCTTAGAAAGTTGTTTACTCTACCAAAACCTTCAAAGCTATTTCTCACTTTTTATACTACTGGGGTCAATGTATCTGGCTTTATTTTGATGTCTTTGATCCATGTGGACTTGAGGTAGATCTCAAGTTTTGTACAGGGTGATAGATATCTATTTTCTTCTTTCTACATGCTGACATTCAGTTAGATCAGAACTATTTGTTAAAGATGCTTTTTGTTTTATGTTTTTTATTTCTTACTTTTTATCAAAAGACAGGTGTCTTTCAGTGTTTGGATTTATACCTGGGTCTTAAGTTCAATATTATTAATTAATCTGTAGGTTTTATGGCAACATCATGTGATTGTTATTACTAAAATTTTGTAATGCAGCTTGAAATATTATGGTGATACCTCCAAAGGTTTTACATTGTATATATCTAAAACTTTTTTAAATTTATGGGACATGCTAATTGGGAGCCAGGGTACTTTCTCCTGACCTTGTCAACTCTACCTCAGGAAGGCTAAGCATATTGGACTGTACCTGTCTTAAATTATCTTGCCAAATAAGTTCATATTCATCTCTTGAGAAACAACACTTGAGTAGTGCCAAACCTAGAAAGCATTCTGTGTGGCAGGTTTATGCAGTAGCCTTTGGAATCTCAGTAAACTATGCATGCATTACCTGTCTAGGAGATCCTTGGTCTGTGTGCCTAAGAGACATTAAAACCTAGAGGACAGAATGACCTGATGTGTTGGGAGGAGGAAGGGACCTTGAATAAGGATATAGAAGGATAGAAGTTGTGACTTCTTTGTTAATAATAATAATAATAATAATAATAATAATAATAAAACCTAAATGGCCATCTTGGTGGCTGTGCTTTGCTGGCAAATATGCTGTAAGAGACACATATGCAAGAAAATAATTAAGTTTCCCTCTGCCCAACAATGCAAATGTAAGAATCTAAGATAGATTATAATATGTTTCTGGCCTAGACTAGCCACAAGATCTGGACCAACAGTCCCAGTGTAACACAGAGATGCTTATATTAATTTTATGCTGATCAGCCTATGGTTCTGGCATATTTCTAGGGAGCTCTTGCTCTTAAACTAACCCATGATTTTTATTTTGTTCAGCGATGTGGCTTTGTACCTTTTCTTAAAGCAGCATAGTTGTCTTCTCCCCTCTGTGTCTGATCTTGTCTCCACTGGTGTCTCTACTGGTATATCTCTGGCATCTCCCTGGCATCTCTGCTCTTTGTCATGGTTGGCATCCTGTTACATCTAATTAATGGACTTGTTCCCAAAGTAAGAGAGAATAATTAAGGAACTTATCTCACCACGTCCATTTTTTATATTGTTCCAGTCAATTTCTCTCCAGTGAATATTGGAGACCCTATAGAATGTAAGACAAATCGTCTGGTATCTGGAATTGCATGCTAATAATGACATCTCTCTCATCAATGCTAGTTCTTCAGCCATAAGATCAATTTTCTGTTTTAGAATATGTACAGCCTAGGGGAGATGTTGATTAATGACTTCCTGGAAAGATACTACAACAGAAAGAGTTGTTATTTTATTCAAAGTCTAAGCTGTGCAGTTTGAATTGGTGAAACTGTTTTAGCTATTGTTCTTCCTACTGCCAGCAGTGATAATGGCAGTTGTAATTAATTAATATAGTAATGAAAAAAAAACCAGATCACCCATCTGAACTTTCTTCTATGGCCAGAGTTTCTTGATTTGTTGCTGAAGCATCATATCTGGAGGATACCCATTTTTTTTGTTTTGGTACCCTAGAGAAAAAGCATACCCTCATCATTGGGTTCCTAAAAGGTCAGTTGTCTGTAATTGGAGAAAAATGATATCTCTCCACCTGACATGTCTTATATGCAAAATGAAATCCAGCTTCATCAAAGGTGAGAAAATTAATGTGAAAAGGGACTTCCACCAGAGTCAGTTTTCTTGGCTTTGGTGATAATATCTTTGCAAAGATCTCCTTAAGAGTATTGATATCTCAAAAAGCTAGGGTTTATGTGGATTAGGGTTTGAGAAGGGAACAGAATGAATGAAAATCTCAGTTGGAAAAGATCAGAGATCAGGTTTATTATTATTTTGGGAAAGATTGTCAATTATGCCAGCAAATCCAGCAATCATCATTGGAAAGGAAAAAAAGTCAGATCATAATATCTGATGATTTCTTAAAGAAAATGGAAGAATAGGTTTATCTGGCTTCATCCCATATGTTCTTCCATCTACCATTTGTGCCTACAGTCCCATGTAATATGTTTGGTTAAATTTGGAAGCTACTTTATGAATCAGGTGTGTTGAATCTAAAGTAAGGGGACAGATTGCCAAAGTACCTCTAAAAATCTCTTAACTATCCAGAGTATGTTTACTAGCAGGGGAAGCTCATGCCTATGATACTGCAAGCTGATGGCAAATAATATAGTAAGCATCTTCTGTAATATATCCTTTGCTTCTGAAGTAAGCTCTATCATCTGTGAGGGACATGTGGGGCCCTCTAGGAGTGAAAAAAAATCCTTATCTCCTCTTCTGGGATAGGTAAAAGGATTTAAGCTATCTGTCCCACATAACGATTGTAGTTTAATGAATACTTATCTTTTAAATCTGGCTTAAAAGATAGATGAATATCCTATCCTTAGCAATAAAAAATCCTGAAAAAGAAAATGAGTTAATAACTGAATGTTATCTGGAGCCACTGTCAAGCTTAATAAGAACAAATCCTGGAGCATTAATTTAACATAATGTTGAAAGTAGGCTGAAACAGAATGTGGCAGTAATAAATAATCTACATAATGTACCAAGGTGATGTCTCTAGGGACATTGACAAGAACATGTGCAGCATAAAGATAGCACATAACTGGACTATTTTTCACTACTTGTGGCAAAACTGCCCATTGTTATCTGTTAGCTGGCTTATGCATCATAGGCTCCCATATTTTAAAGGCAAAATATTCTCTACCTTGAGGTTCTAGGGGAATTTAAATAAAAAGACAATTATTAATGCCCAATATCACTATATCATGTGACAAAGGAATAGACTGGAATGTGGAAAGCTAGACTGTGGTGATCTCATCTTTTCCATCTTTTTATTTATTGTTCACAGATCTTATAAAGATGGAACTTGCCTATTTTGGAATAACAAAAATGGGAGTATTGTGCCTGCTTATAGAAGGCTCACTGTGATCAGCCTTTAGCTGTTCAGCAACTAAATTATTAATATAGATAATTTGAATTCAGTTGTAGGCCACTGTTCCACACAGATATCTTGGTCTGGCAGGTAGTTAATGGGAATAGGGTCGAGTATTTAAAATTTTTCCACTTCAGGCAGACAGCTGTCTTTAAAATTGCAGAAACTTTCATTGTAGAAAATGGAATGATTCAGGTTCAGTTAATATAATAAACTCTGCTCCTGTCTTCCAATTCCCCAACTGGCTGGCCAGCATAGGCTTAGCCTTGTTCAACACAAGGAAAAAGCTTCATATCAACTAAAGCTTGGAGAGCTGTCAGGGAAGCAGCCTGCAACTGAAGCAGGCTGAAACTAAGGCTTATTAGCCAGCTGCAAAAGTGAAGGGTTGGACTCAAGCCTCTTCTGAGCCAAGAAGGTCAAATTTCCCAAAGGAAACTTTGAGCGAGTTATAGCCACCTGCAGTACAGGCTGGAAACTGGAGGAAGCTACTGGTTTCTTTCTTGCTAGTAACAGTGTGTTTATCCACAGATATGGTTTCCACATAATCTCAGGAGAGATCTATGGGGCCAATATTGAAGCCTCACACCACAATTTTTCCAGTTCCTTCATCTTTGTCCTTACAATATATCACGGTTCAGGATATGCTTATCTGGAAGCCAGATTGTAGTTCAGTTTTCTGAGTAGCTAACTTTCTATGGAAAGACCAAAAGAAACTGTTCAGGGATGGTTTTTCCCTAATAACTTAAACAGTCAAACACAATCAGACAAATACTAAAACAAAAAAAAATCAATCAACCTAACAAACAAATAAACAAACAAAAAACTCAGAGTCTCAGAAGTTTCAGATGGATAGAACACTCAACACAAAAGTTACATCCATCTTGCTGAATATCTCCGAGAGATGTGAAAGTCAGTCACATTGACCTGAGGGAAAGGGAAAGCAGGATCGTGGATTAATGAGGGCAGCAGCCATTCAAGTTTCAAACAGAGACGAAAACAGCAGGCAAAAAGAAAAGCAAAAAAAAAGATTGCGTCAGTCGCAAAAATGTCCCCCAAAGCGCCATGATGCTGACCTCAAAATGTGGGAATGATGCTGGTTTGTGGTCAGTAGTCAGTTGCCTCTATGCTCAGGGTTCTACTATTTCCTTTTGTGGGGAAGGGATGATGGTACAGAAACAGTGAAACAGCCTCCAGAAGACAAGTCAAAACAAGCAACTCTAATTTTATTGTGGAGGGGACAGGCTTAAATACATTTTTCCCAGACCCTCCTCCCAGCTAGAGGAAATTGCTTCGATTTGCTGCTTTGGTTATGGGTGGTGATCTCTAGCTGATCTAGAAATGTTGTATTCAAACTCTGCCCTCATATAGACTGAAGACTCAGAACCCATTTTGGCTTATGCAGAAGTGCTTGGGAAAACATCTGTTAAGGCATTAGTTATAACCAGTTTGCACTGGCTGAGTCTAGGCCAGGTGGTCCCCAGGCCTCTTAGAAGCCTCTACAGTTTTTCTTTTTGTTTGTTTATATGGCAGATTGCATTAACAACTTATGTATGTTAAACCATCTTTGCATCTCTAGAATGAAGGCTACTTTATTATGGTAGATGATCTTCATATATGTTCCTAGTTTAGATTTGTGAATATTTTAATGAGTGTTTTTATTTTTTAATAGAAAATTCTAAATAATTTGTTTTTTTAAGAATAAAGTCATACTTTTTATCCATGTATATACTTGTTCAAGCTCCCTTCCCTCTCCCACACATTCCAGTCACTCTCTTCTCCACAGGTATTTATCTCCTCCCCACCAAGGAGGTCTCAAGGTCCTAGTACGGCTTTGTTCAGTATCCACTCCTGGCAGATTCACCTTCCTCACCCCAACATCAAGACTGGATCATGTGTTCCTCTGGGGGAATGGGCACCAAGGTGCCGGTCCAAGGTCTTTCAGATCCCAAGTTGTTCAGTGGTTGTGGTTTGCAGCTTGGACATACTTTGCTTTTGTTAGAGTCCACTAATGAATGAGTACATCCCCTGCTTCTCTTTCTGGGTTTTTGATACCTCGCTTGGGAGGATATTCTCCAAATCCATCCATTTGCCTGCAAATTTTAGGATATCATTTTTTCCTACTGCTGAGAAGTACTCCATTGTGTAGATGTACCACCGTTTGTTAATTCATGTCTCAGTTGATGGGCATCTAGGTTGTTTCCAGGTTCTTGCTATTATGAATAAGGCTGCTATGAACATAGTTGAGCTAATGCCTTTGGAGTGAGAATGTGAGTCTTTAGGGTATACGCCCAGAAGTGGTATTGCTGGATCCTAAATATTTGTAACTCTTATTGGTTTACTGAAATGCTGATTGATCAAGTAACTAGACAGGAAGTAAAGGTGGAACAAGTAGTTTAGGAGAATTCTAGGAAGTTAAAGAAAAGAGCAGCAGATGAGAGTGAGACACAAAATACACAGAAAATGAATATTGCACTGAGGAAAAGGTACCAAGTTACTTGGCTAAATGTAAATAAAAATATGGGTTAACATAAAGTATAAGAGGTAGCAAGTAATAAATGTGAGTCAAGACCAAACAGCATGTAATTAATATAACACTTTATGTGATTATTTGGGACTGTGGTTCCAGAACTCAGGGCTAGGCAGAGACAAAATCTTCTTACTACACTCTAGTCTGTAGATGGCTTTACTGAAAATAAACTGGATCATTCTACATCAATTATCCATCAAGAAAATAAATGACAGGCTTGTCTGCACAGCAATATAGTGGAGACATTTTCATAATCAACATTCCTTCTAAAACAAAGTTTGACAACTTTCCTAATGTTGAGACCCTCTAATATAGTTACTCATGATGTAGTGACCCACTAATATAAAATTATTTGGTTGCTAAATTATAGATGTAGTTTAGCTACTGTTATGAATCATAATGTAATCATCTGATTTGTGACCCTGAGTGTCATGACACACAGATTGAGAACTGCTGTTCTAGAATAACTCCAATTTATGTAAAGTTGAAATAAAACTAGCCACTATGACTGAATTCTTGTGAACTTGACACACAAACATATCAAGGTTAAATTGTAACCTTTTCTTTCTGGTCTGCAAGATGTCAATAATATAAATGTCACAGAATAAAAATTTCAAAATTTAAAATCTCAGTTTTTATAATTTTAAGCTTTAATATTTAATCATTTTAAAATATCAAGCCTTCTTTACAGAAAAGATCCTCAACTTTATATGGTAAAACAAAAAAAGCCCAGGACTGCAAAGACAATATTGAATAACAAAAAAAGTTCTGGAGGCATCGCCATCCCTGACTTAAAGCTCTGGTATAAAGCCATACTAAGAAAACAGCTTATCAGAATAAAACTGAAAACCTGACATTAATACACTCAACAATGAACAACTTATTTTTGACAAGAAGTCAAGAATATACAATAGAAAGAAGAAAACATCTTCATCAAATAGCTTTGGCATAACTGGACAGTGGCTGTAAGTGTTCCTGGCATGCCACATGATAGACCCAACAAGGTTTCAGGTGAAATAAGAATTGCTGGCATACAATGTCCATGTGGTAAAGCTGACATGGTGCCATGTACAGAAGGCATACCTCTAGACTTGACTACATGGATTGGCACCAATGTCTTCTCTTAAAAAGAAATGCCATGTGCCAGCCCATTCTCTCTCCTCCTTTACCTTTCTTCTCTCACTCTCTGTCTTTCTCTCTTTCCTGCTCTTCTCCAGGTACCTGCCTCTCAGTAACTCTTTAAAATAAACACTTCTGTGGCACCTGGCAGTGAGTGTTTCTTTCCCCATGCACAAAATACTAACAGTGGCATATAGAAAAATGCAAATAGATCTATATCTATTACCCTGCCAAAAACTCAAATCTATGAGGATAAAAAAACCTCAATATAAGTAGAGTTACATTGAACATGAGAGAAAAAGGTAGAAAATAGTCTTGAATACATGGGCACAGGAGACTACTTTTTAAATATGACATGAATAGCACAGACAGTGAGAGCAACAACTAATAAATGTGACCTACTGAAATTGGGAACCTTCTGCAAAGAAAAGGAATTGGTCAATAAGACAAAAACTCCTGCTTACAGGAAGGGAAAAGTTCTTATCCAACACTACGTCTGACAGAAGGCTGATCTTGAAAATATATGAAGAACACAACGAACTAGGAATAAAAATAAACCACATAAACCAAATAAAATGGAGTACAGTTTTAAACAAAGAAGTATCAACAGAAAGATACTTACAGAATTTCTTGACATTCTTAGCCATCAGGAAAATATAAACCAAAACAACTCTGAGATACCATCTTACACTTGTGATAATGTTGAAGATCAAAAATACTAATGAAAGCCTATGCTGGAGAGGATGTGGAGTATAGGGAATGCCCTTCCATTGGTGTTTGGAGTGTAAACATTTACAGCCACTTTGGAAATCCATGTGGTGTTTTAAAAAAAATGGAATAAATTTACACCATGATGTAGCAATACCACCCTTGGGCATATACACAAAGGATACATATTCACACCATGAAGACTTTTGCTCAACCATGTTTATAGAAACATTATTTGTGATAATCAGAACCTAGAAACAACATAGATGTCCCACAACCCATGAATGGATAAAAAACGTGGCATATTTACACAGTGGTGTATTATACATCAGTAACAATAAAAATTGCCATCTTGAAATTTGGAGGCAAATAGATAGAATTAGGAAAAAAATTCTGAATGAGGTAACCCAGACCAAGAAAGATAAACAGTATTTACTTAGTCGTAGGTGGATATTAGACATTAAACAAAAAAATAACCAGTTTATATTCCAAAACTTAAAACAACCTAGGTAAAGGTAACAAGAAGGACCCTAAGACAGATATCTATGGATTCCCCTAGGAATAAAAATAGATAAAATTTTCTTAGGAAATTGTAATAATAGACAGAGTACTGGGAGGTGTAAAGAGAACATGAGGAAATGGGATGATAGAGATGGGGGAGAGAAAGAAGAATGGGAGAGCAACAAAATATGAATCATGATAGACGGATCCATTTTAGAGTTAGAAAGAAGCCTGATGCTTGAGAATGTTTCAGAAATCTATACCAGAAGACTCCAAGAATTGGCAGAGAGTATACCTGAACTGGCCATCCACTGTAATCAAATTTTGGAACAACAATTGTCATTTAGAAGCTTCTTCTAGCAAATAATGGAAGTAGATGCAGAGGTCCATAGTTAAGCACTGGGCCAAGCTTCCAGTCCAGGTGAAGAGAAAGAGAAGGTATTTTTATGAACAAATAGGTCAATATAATGATGGCAAAATCTGCAGAGACAGCTGAACCTGGGAACTCTCTAACTCTCTAACTCTGAATTGAAAGCTGAGAAACCTGCATGGGACCAAACTAAATATTAATGACAGTTGTGAGGGTTGGGTAGTTTGTGGGGCCTCTTACAGTGGAACCAGCTTTTTGGAGTCCTTCCCTTATTGAGAGATACCTACAGTGATAAGGGGTTTGGTCTTGCCTCATCTTGATATACCAGATGTTGGTGATTTTCCTTGGGAACCATTATTTTCATTGAGGAGTAGATTGAAGGGTGGGGTGGGGAAAACCTGAGTGGGGGGATGAATGAAAGGAAGATAGGGAAAGGAAAATGTGGTTGGTCTGTAAAATAGAAAAACAAACTAATAAATAAATAAATAGAATCCAGTCTCTTTAAAATATCTAAATTATCATTAAAGCTGAAATATCTCTATAAAACTTCAAAATTTCCCAACAAAGGTGTCATATAAAATAAAACAATCATTACATAATTTCTTAATCCAAGGGGGGAAATCCAGAGTATAATCACAAACAAGTCAAAACAAATAAACCTTCAACAACTTAGAAAGTTCATTGTTTGACATTTAAGACACAGTCATTATCTTCTAGGCTTCAAATGACCTGAGCAGTGAGATCTAATTTTCAGATCTACCATCTAAGTGCACATAACTTTTCTCCTATTTCCAAACTAACACAACTCTATGGCCTCTTCTACCTTTGTCAATATCCCCATGGTTCTCGAATCTTAAAATGCTAGTACCTCTTCAATTGGGCTGTACCTTCACCAGTAGCTTCTTTCTGTCTTTCTTCAAGGAATTTTTCTTTGACACATAGTAGCAAGCTTAAGCATTTCTCCACAACCCCTTCATTCCTAGAGATTTGACTAAAATGTGGCTGGATCTTCACCAATGACATCTTCTACCCTCTTCTCAGAAACTTCACTTGACATGCAGTCTCAAGCCCTTTTTCCAAAGGCCATTGCAAAAATAATACCAAATGGTAGCCTCTTACACTACCAAGTTTAGCTTCCAGGACAAGAAATGGATTCTTAGTTCTCTATTGTCCTCTGCTTTTGTCTGAGAAAACATATTTCAAAAGACTTTGATTCTTTCTGCTAAACTAGGTTTCCCTTTAGTGCTTTCAGCCTCTGCTAATTATTTAGCTTCAACTTACCAGAATTAGATATTCTTAACTTGGAATATCACAAAATAATACCAATAGACTCTTTGCATAATTCACGTAATAGCCCAGACACAGTGTTTGCTTTTATCTGAATCTTCAGAAGGAAAAGCTTTATTATTTGCACTGATTTCAGCATTGTCTTCTAAGTTCAAACAAGAGCTCATTAAACTCTGCATGCTCAATGGCTTATCCATCCAAAAGCATAAAAAATGCTTCAAATACTCAATGGCTTATTTTTAATTACACAGTCCCAGAATCCTCCCATAATCGTCCCCAAAACACAAAGGCAAATTTGTCAAAACAAAGCCTCATGTTCTGATACCAAGTTTTTTCATAATTGTGTATTCTATTGGTATAATAAACACAATCTCAAAATCAATTTAGGGAATGCTTTATTTTACTTACACATCCACATATAGGCAATTATTTAAGGAAATCAGAGCAGAAACTCAAACATGGCAATAACCTTAGGGCAGAAAAATGATGCAGACAGCATGAAAAAATACTTCTTATTGCCATTTTATGGTTTGATAAGATTGCTTTTTTATAGCACCTACTACCTCCATCCCAGGAATGGCATCACCCCTTTTGAGCTGGGACCACCTTCTTCAATCTTCAATGAAGAAAATTACAATATTACCACAAGTATATCTGAAGAAGTCACTTTTTAATTAGAAGTTTTCTGTTTAAAAATTACTTTTGCCTTTTCAATTTAACATAAAACTATCCAACACATATAACTTATTAATGCTAAAAAATATGATAATATTACTTTATCAATTTAAATAAGGACTGAAAGGGTATGGGAGCTTGGAAGATTCTTGAGTAGTTAAAAATAATTACTGTACTTACTGAATGTCTTTTTCTCTAAAAACAGCAGAATTGTAGAATGAATCTATCTAAATGTGGTCTTCTACAGTGACTTAAAGGATGTGAATGACTATCAAAGAATAAAAGTATTCTACTCCCATATATTTTAGTAAAGCTACCATGAGAAGGTGTGTACTAGATTCAAGATTAAGCCTCTAAAATAAAATAGTCTGGATTTCAGCTGTGTCTTCTGATTTCAAATGACCCAATTTAAAAAACAAAAATTCTTGAAATGTGTCCAGCTACTTGGGCTGTAGTTAATTTACAGATGTAGTCCAGTTAACAACTGAGAATGACCATCTCAAGTTCAACCATTTTCAACTTGAAAATAATTATATATTCTTACACCATGTATAATTTCCAAATTAAGATAATAACTAGTTCATAATTACCCTAACTCTCCCATGTCCAACTGCAAGCACATTATATATATATATATATATTGTAGAATAGAATCTAATGTAATCTTAGGAACTACTGTCAAGATTTCATGAATTAATTGTGTTAACCACTGATATTAACTCAGAGAAATGAAAACACAAATATCTGTAGAAATAAATTTTAACAAAATATGACAGAAACACTCATGTCAGTTATAATCCTGACTTTTACATCTGGTCATGTTGCCTTAGTTCATATTTATAAAAATCTTTCTCTACTACCCATTTTGTATTTTCTTGAGCATCTAGAAACACCTCAGCAAGTCTTGGTTGCTTTCCTGGAAGACTGACACAAAACTTCATTTCTAGAGTGTAGGCTATTTGTCATTTTGCCTACATTAGGTTATTGTAGCTTTGCAATAATTTTACTAACAGAACATACTAACAGCAAGAGATGCCCTAAAGGTTCTCCTGTACTTCATACAGAATTTTTCTTATATTTTGGAGAAGTAATCTAATTTTCCCTTGATAATGTTGATCAATCACCTTTGCTGGTACTTTTTTTTACTTGTTGGCTTCAAGGCATCAAATATTCAAGATGGCCAAGAGAATATTTGAGCTTCTAATTCAATGGAATTTTTGCTATGTCTGGTGGCAGAAGCACTCCCTATCTTTGGAAACAAAAATTCTAGGCAAGCAGAACTTAAAGCTGCAAAACAAGAAGTAAAATTTTCCTGGTGGGTATCTAGTGATGATAGTGGAACCATTTCTTTACTCCTCATTGATTACAAGACTCATGAATCCTAGCTATAAGATAAACCATACCAGATATTGGACACTGATTCAGAGACTATATGGCTTTCTAGAGAACTCTGTCTTAGATCTCCATTCTGCTTGAACATATTTAACACTGTACCTATGCCTTCAAGTGGCTATTTCATTACTCCATCAGGCCAGATTCTTCAGTCAGTATGGTGGGGCACATGGAAAAACCAGCGGGTTGCATTATTGTGGACTCAGTTTAACCTCTTCCTTGGTTGTTAAAGGGGGTGTAAAAGGGGTGAATATAATAAATTATGCTTCATCTTAGAAGAAAGATCTCTGCATGCTCCAGACCCCTTGACTCTTAAAAATTTC
This sequence comes from Sigmodon hispidus, assembly GCA_004025045.1. Lineage (NCBI taxonomy): Eukaryota > Metazoa > Chordata > Mammalia > Rodentia > Cricetidae > Sigmodon > Sigmodon hispidus. Next base: position 15,126 of record PVIH01005214.1, read on the forward strand.
ACCATAAGGGGGCTTTTGAATTTTGGATGCATTTATTTCCCATCCTCTGATATGCATGTTACAAGTAATTATAAAGTATTTGCTTCCTCACGATCACTTGGTTGAACTATCATAACATCATCAATGTGGGAAACCAGTATAGCACTCTGTGATAAAGATGAATAATCAAGATCCCTTTGAAATAATATGTGAAACAGTTAATGCATCTTGGAGGTAAAATAATAAATGTACACCTGGACTTGCCAATTAAAAGGTCATTGCTTTTGGTGATTGTTATGGACAGATATTGAGAAAAAGGTATTTGCTAGACCAATATTTGCTTACTATGTATGGGGAAATGTGATGATCTGTTCATGTAAGGACATCACAGTTGTTAGAGCCATTGAAGTTGAAGTCATTACTTGACTATGTTTTTGATAGTCAACTGTCATTCTCCACAATCCACCTATCTTCTGCCTTGGCCAAATAGGTGAGTCAAAGAGAAATGTGGTGATCACTGTCCTTGTATCTTTCAAGTATTAATAGTGTCACTAATTTCTGTAATTCTTTATGAATGCAATTGGTTTGTGGTTCTTAATTTTCCGAATAAAGGCAACAACAATGACATTCTTTTGGTATTTTTAGTCATAATTGTTCTTACTTCACAAGTCAGATGATCAAGTTGAGAGTACTGCCAACTTCAAAATATAGTCTATCCCTAAAGTAATTCTGGGACTTGGGAAGTAACAACAAGATTACTTAGGGGATGCATTGTTGTGGTGGAATGTTCTCTGTATGCTGTAAATAAAGGACCGTTTTGGCCTATACACAGCACTGTAGAAGTGGGTGAAGAATCAGAGGGCAAGCAGGTAGGAGAAGAGTGGAGTTAGGTACAATCCGAACCCTCAAGGAGGCACATGTAAGATGTACAGGTGAGCCATGGGCCATGGGCCATGTAGCAGACGGATTAATGGAAATGGGTTGAATTAAGATGAAAGAGTTAGTGAGTAATGTGCTTGAGACATAGGCCAAACAGTGCAAAGTTAATACAAGTGTCTGATTCATTTATTGGGGAACAAAAGCCGCCATGGACCAGATCCAAACGTCTGGTCCCAAACAGGCCCCGGGAAACTTACTACAACAGATGGTGCCCAGATGGCTTCCCAATGTGAGCCAAACAACCACATAAATCCTGAGAAAGTTTAAAAAGCTTAAAGAGCGTTGTATATCACTGAAACAGAGCCAAAAGTGATTTTCTGAATTGTGTATTTGAATTGATTTATGGTACACAGACTGCGTGGTGCTCAGGCTTGAAATTAAAAATGGTGCATCCGGGGCACACAGCTTAAACTCATACATTTCACAGAAGGCTTGACATAAGTGTGATTGACTTAAGGTTTCTGCTTATATTGAACTGTGGAGACCTGAGTGTAGCCACGCCTTAAAAGATGGTGCTGGCTTCCATCCTTCACCTTCTACATGATGAAAAACTATCCCATAATTCTCTAGGCTGAGGATCTGGCTTGCTTCCACGTACCTGGACCTATAGGTAGTGCCCACGTGGCATACTGGGGTTGGCTGCCCAGAGCCTATTTAGGCTGCGGGCAGGTTTTCCCCAGACAGAGAAGCAGAATGAAAGAGAAGATATAACAAGTCAGTCAGTCCCTGTCATAAGTAAGTAAGTCAGAAGTCAGAAATCAAGGTTCCTGAATAAAATTGCTGAAATAAGAGCTGGGTGTCACGTCTTTATTGTGGGACAAGGTTGCACACAACATTGAACAGAAAGGATCAGGGTTAAAAAATGTTTTTCTGGTAGCAGCATTTCTTGAGTCTGTTCTGGTTGCTGGCAGCAAGAAAGATGTGTGGGCTCCTCTGCCATATTGAAAAGCCTGCCAAAAGGAGCAGAGTCAGCAATTAAAGTGATATCAACATTTTAAAAGCTCTTTGGGTTGGAAAATGATTAAGGATTCTCAATAAAACAGGTTTAGACTCACAAAACCTCTAAATGGGGTACAATGTATGTAAAATATGCATCAGCTTCAGAGAGAGAAAGAGAGAAAAAAAAGTTAAAGAAAGCCCTTTAAGAAAAAGAAATAGGAAATAAAGATGAAAAGGCCACATGAAGATGGCAGATAAACAAAGAGTCTGGATTATGGTTATTGCATTTTCTTTTAATTTTTTAACTTTTAATGAGCTAACAACAGAAAGACAATTGATTGCTAAGGCTGCTAATTTAAAGAAATACATATACTTTAAAGATATCTTGACTTTGAAATCTGTTTATAAGTATATGATGCTTGGCAAAAGAGTTTCTGCTTTTGCCTCCACAGAAGATCAAAACCTGTGAATTGGTTCTAGGAAAATGTGGTTCCTTTTGCCAAGGCCACCTGAAATTCTCTGATGGGAAGATCAGCTCCCAAGATGGCTAGTTGAGATGATCCAGCTTCAAAACCCCATGAGATTGTAATCATCCTTTGACAGCAGGAAGTAGTAAAAGAAAGAAAGCTACGTCCAATTTCTCCAAAATATTACTTATTAATGTTTGTTTTCTTTACAAGTGGTTAATGGTCATAGTCAATCTTTAAAAAAAGGGGGGAGGAGGATATGATATAGAAATGATTAGAAAAGATAACTGGATTTTGATTCATTGATATAAACTTAAAGTTAATTTTGTTATGCTGTATGTATTTTTCTACTCTTGATTAAGGTATAATGCTGATGTAACTCATTTAAAATTGTAATATGTAATTGAGAAATGCAGATTAATAGTCATCTATGATAACCAAACTTATATTCATGTTATGTTTTTATAGGTATATAAAGATATATTTCAATTAGATAGGTAGTCTTCAAACACTTCAAAGACATGCAAAATATGGCATTTAAATTATTTTAAGAACTTAGACTTTTCTAGACAGTGAGAAAGGTCTGCTTCTGACAGCACCAACATATTTCAGGAAAATGATGAGCATTGAAAAAACTCACATGGAATTTAATTGTGGCAACAATTAGCCACTGGACAAGAAACTCTTCCTGTACTGACTGCTTGATAGAATGCTGTATAAACTGGACATGCAGGTTCCATAGGAAAGTGACCTCTGAACTTTGGCAGAATAAGCCTAGATGGTCCTTTGAGTTCCTGCTTTGTAGAGAAAAAAAAATTGCCAGGCATTCTTCAGGACACAAGGAGAAGCAACTAATGGACTGTGTCAGATTTCCTGCATCATGAAAGGTATGCCAGAGTCTTAGCCTATAGGCTGAAGATGGGTGCCCCAATGTTACAAAGGAACCTTGGGTGATTGTACAGGCAGACAAGTGTCATCACTGTCATTTTCTAGACTTTGGAAGTTGCTTGGACTTCCTGTTTATTTGCATAATATTATATCCTTCTGTGGTCTTTGATGTGGTTGAAGGTTTAATAATTATCGGTATAGTTCTTTTTCATTTAAAAAAGTATGTTAGATATGAAACTCTAGACTCACAATGATAAGGTAGAAAAGTGAATATTCTCTTTAATTTTGTGAATACAAATAGACTGAATATTGTGACTGTAATTCCTGCTTGAGAGCTGTTCTGTTGTAATTTTGCTATATGGAAATTGAAACCTTCCTTTTTAATTAGACAGAAAAGAGGAAATGTGGTAGAATGTTCTCTGTATGCTGTAAATAAAGGATTGTTTTGGCCTATGCACAGCACCGCAGAAGTGGGTGGAGAATCAGAGAGCAGGCAGGTAGTAGAAGGGTGGAGTTAGTCAGGTGCAATCCGAACCCTGAAGGAGGTACATGTAAGATGTACAGGTGAGCCATGGGCCATGGGCCATGTGGCAGACAGATTAATAGAAATGGGTTGAATTAAGATGAAAGTGCTAGTGAGTAATGTGCTTGAGACATAGGCCAAACAGTACATAGTTAATATAAGTGTCTGATTCATTTCTTTGGGGGACAAAAGCCGCCATGGACCATATACAAACCTCCAGCCCCAAAGGGCCCTGGGAAACTTACAACAACACATTGTACCTACTGAAAGTTGAGCTTGATTAAAAATTGTAAGATTAATATAAATATTTACCCTCTTTCACATAAGAGGCAAGAATGTTGTAGAGTCCTGATGAAAAATATACTCTCAGAGGATAACTTAGATGTTTAAAATGCATATTATCTACATTTTCTGTTAAATAGTTTTGATAAGGAATAAAGGAGATTCTTACCTATGAAAAAAAATTCTAGTAATCCTGTGACCTCCACACACCTCTAATTTAACCATAAGGCTACAATGTTTCTTGGGTTGTATGATCCCCTGGCATCAGCATCAATTTCAAACCAGTATCTAACAGACTCTTCAAAGTCTTTTGCTTTTTTCCAGTGTACCTTTTTATCTTTGAAAATGGCCATCATTTATTTTGGGAAATAATGGGGGAATGACTAACAATAAAACTCTTAGGTAGTTTAGCAAAAGGTTTTCCTCAGGGGGATGTGGTCTTCTTTTCATTTGTGTGTATCAGAGATTGAAAACTAACTCTGAAAATTGGTCAAATGTAGTTTATCTTGTTTTTAAGTATTTTTATGTTTACAGTAATAGAAAAATGTAGTAGACTTTTTATTTATTTTGTGCTTGGAAACAATAAGACTAATGAGCAAATATCCAAGGTTCATATGAATCATGTCACCATTAAATTTACTTTGCCTGTGTGCTGTCCATTACGTGTCAGGCCATTGTGTCAATTGCTTTTTCTATGCTTCTCATTTAGGTAACTGCAATCACCTTGCCTTTGGTGATTCATTGCTGCCATCTGTCACTTGTTATTCTAAGGCCCAATTAAACCCATTGAAGAGAAAAAAAAACTTAGCTCAAGAAACTCCATTTTGCATTCTAGTCGCTATTTTATAAAAAAAAAAAAGTTAAAAATAAAGTTTAGTTTCTCATTTCTGGCAGGAGGGGTGCTGCCCAGGTCTGGGAGAAGAATAGTCATGCTTGATCAGTCCTGGGAAAAGAACATGTCCTGAAAGAATAGACCTAGCATGACCTCCTTAGTTCTGAGAGAATACCTCCCCAGCTCTGGGAGATCAGCCAAGACATCAGCCCAGGTCTAGGAGAGGAATAGATTCTCTCTTGACCAGTTCTGGGAAAACCAACAACCCCAAATAGGGTCCCCAGTGGAATTGTCCATCCAGGTGGGGTCCAAAGATACTCTGAGGCCGAAAGACACTAAGCACAAGCCAATCAGTAGCATATCAGCTCTGTACACCCAAGCAACCAACTTTGTTGTAGCTTTCTCCAATAAAAAATTAAACCTTGTAGCTAAGGGCACCAGGAACTTCCTGCTCAGTTGTCACAGAAGTTTGAAGTATGCTCCCTGCCTGGCTTGTACTGTGCTGCCAATAAACCTTGCTGTGTGTATTCTAGACATTTCTGGCTTCAGTGGACTTTCTGTGGGTTGAGTTCTGGACACAACACCCATAACATTTAATTCATCAAGATAAATCAGGATTCCAACTCTAAGATCTGGTATAGGAAACATATAAAGACAAAGATTTTTAAATGTGCTGGGAACCTCTCATCATATTTTTTGTCTTATAAAATTAGTAGAAGTCATTATTTCTTGTTCATTCAATTGTGAATCATTAGGTTTTAAACAGCATACTAACTCTCGCTTTGCAATTTTCCTGAGAATTAATTTATCTTTATCAATACTAAGCCAAGGGATAAATATCAGGCATATCCAGTTCCTTTTCAGTAAGCCTTCTATCAACAAATACTTCAGCCAAAATTTCAAACTTTTGTCTACTTTTTAAATCATGTAAGCTTTTATAATATACCTAGAACTCTTCATTCAGTTGATCTATGTCAATGAACTCAGTCTGAATTAGTTTTATATTGCTTCTGCTCCTAAAATATATTTTCATATATATTATACAGGCCTTTGCTTGAATGAATTAGCAAACTCATTAATTTGTTTTAGTAATGAAGAGACTATACTTTCTATTTTTTCTTTAGGAGCCTGCTTAGCCTTAATTTTGGTTATAGTAATAGTCTTGCCTGGCATATCTTTAGTAAAAGTCACTTGTTGTAGAAGATTTCCCTGTCTTTTAGACCGGGGGTTTGTAACCTGGCCCGCGGTGGCTTTTGGCCCCCAAAGAAATGAATCAGACACTTATATTACTTCATACTGTTTGGCCCATGTCTCAAGCACATTACTCTTTCATCTTAATTCAACCTATTTCCATTAATCTGTCTGCCACATGTCTGAACCTGAGGCTCACCTGTGTTCCTTACATGATTCTTCTTTGGGGTTGGATGGAGACTGACTAACTCTGCCCTTCTCCTACCTGTGTGTCCTCTGATTCTTCACCCACTTCTACAGTGCTGTGCATAGGCCAAACCAGTTACTTTATTTACAGCATACAGAGAATATTCCGCCACATTTCCTCTTTTCTGTCTAATCAAAAAGGAAGGTTTCAGTTTCCATATAGCAAAATTACAACAGAACAGCACTCAAGCAGGAATTACAGTCACAATATGGATCTATTTGTAATTAACAAACTTAAAGAAAATATACTACTATCTACTTTATCATTCTGAGTCTAAAGTTTCATATCTAATATACCTTTTAAACTAAAAAGAACTTTACCCACAATTATTAAACCTTAAACCACATCAAAGGCCACAGAAGGACATATTACTATGCAAATAAACAGTAAGTCCAAGCAACTTCCAAAGTCTAGACAATAACAGAGATGACACCTGTCTGTGTGGACAGTCACCCAAAGTTCATTTGTAATATTGGGGCACCGTCTTCAGCCCTTATGGCCCAAAATCTCTGGCATACCTTTCAAGATTCAGGAAATCTGACACCGTCAGTTGCTTCTTCTTGTGTCCAGAAGGATGCCTGGCAATATTTTCTGCAAAGCAGGAACATGAAGGACCATCTCAACTTGTTTTGCCAAAGTTCAGAGGTCACTTTCCTATGGAACCTGCATGTCCAGTTTATACAGCATACTATCAAGTAGTCAGTACCAGAAGAGTTTCTTGTCCAGTGGCTAACTGTTGCCACAAAGTAAATTCCACATGAAGTTTCTTCAATGCCCATCATTTTCCTGAACTATGTTGGTGCTGTCAGAAGCAGACCTGACTCACTGTCCAGAAATGTCTAAGTTCTTAAAATAATTTAAATGACAAATTCTGCATGTCTTTGAAGTGTTTAAAGACTACTTATCTAATTGAACTATATCTTTGTATACCTGCAAAAACCTAACTAACATGACTATAAGTTTGGTTATCATAGATGACTATTAATCTGCATTTCTCAATTACACATTACAGTTTTATATGAGTTATATCACCTCATACCTTAATCAAGAGTAGAAAAATACATACAGCATAACAAAATTGACTTTAAGTTTATATCAATAAACTAAAATCCGCTTATCTTTTCTAATCATTCCTATATCATTTCCTCCCCCTTTTTCTTTTCTTTTTTTAAAAGAGATTGACTATGACCATTAACCATTCGTAATGAAAACAAACATTAATAAGTAATATTTTGGGGAAATTGGATGTAGCTTTCTTTCTTTTACTACTTCCTGCTGTCAAAGGATATTGTTGATCTTATAGGGTCTTTAAGCTGGATCATCTCAACTGGCCATCTTGGAAGCTGAGAATGTTCAGGTGGCCTTGGCAAATAAAACCACATTTGCCTAGAACCAATCCACAACTTTTGATCTTCTGTGGATACAAAAGCAGAAACTCTTTTCACAAGCAACATATTCTTATAAACCAATTTCAAAGTCAAGATATATTTAAAGTATATGTATTTGTTTATTTTAGCAGCTTTAGTAATCAATTGTCTTTCTGCAGTTAGCTCATTAAAAGTTAAAAAATTAAAAGAAAACACAATTACCATAATCCAGACTCTCTTTTTATCTTCCATCTTTACATGGCCTTTATCTTTATCGTGTATTTCTCTTTTGTAAAGGGCTTTCTTTACCCTTTTTATTCTCTCTCTCTCTCTGAGGCCTATGTGTATTTTACATACATTTTACCCCATTTAGAGGTTTTGTGAGTCTAAATCTGTTTTATTGAGAATTCATAATCATTTTCTAACCCAAAAAGCTTTTAAAATGTTGGTATTACTTTAGTTGCTGACTCCACACTTTTGGCAGCTTCACAAGATGGAGGAGGTGCCCACTGCATCTCTCTCGCTGCCAGCAAACAGAGTTGGACATGCTGCTACCAGAAAAACTGTTTTTGACTCTGTTTTCTTTCTGTTCCTTATAAGTAGAAACCTTAAGTCAATCACACTTGTGTCAAGCCTTCTGTTAAATGTATGAATTTAAACTGTGTGCCGCAAACATGCCATTTTTAAATTCCCACCTGAATACCACGCTGTCTCTGTACCATAAATCAATTCAAATATGCAATTCAGAAAGCCACTTTTTGCTCTGTTTTAGTGATCTAGAACACTCTTTAAGCTTTTTAAACTTTCTCAGGCTTTATGCGAGTGTTCACCCCACATTGTGTGCCATCTATTGTAGAAGGTTTCCCAGACCATTTGGACCAGGGGTTGGTAACCTGGCCCGTGGCATCTTTTGTCCCCTAAAGAAATGCTTGACCCATGTCTCAAGCACAATACTAGCTAGCTCTTTCATCTTAATTCAACCTATTTCCATTAATCTGTCTGTCACATATCTTCATGCAGCTCACCTGTGTCCCTTACATGATTCTTCTTCGGAGATCGGATGGAGACTAACTAACTCCACCCTTTTCCTACCTGCCTGTCCTCTGATTCTTCACTCACTTCTATAGTGCTGTGAATATACCAAACCAATTACTTTATTTACAGCATACAGAGAACATTCCACCACAGTCATTGGTGTTTTAGAAGATAATAAAGGATTAATTTCTTCAGTCAAAGGCAGAAAAAGCAATATGTAAGGTGGTGATGGTACATCTTTTAAAGGTGCAGAGACTTCTTCCTCAGATGGGAACAAGAATTGAAAATCTGAGGGATCAAAGCTCTCAGGCTCAATAGAGTATTCCAGATATCTCCACCCCTTCTTATGAGATCCTTTTATTTTTAATGACCCTCATTAAAACATGAATACCCTCAAAGACTGAGACTTGAATTCACATTGCAGTTCATTCAATCTTATACTAAAGCCTTTGGTTTTACTTTCTGCTACTTTGAGCTCTGTGACTGTTCAAAACAAGATTTTCTTCCAGAACACAATTAAAACCCTTTAAACATCTTATCCACATCTAGTCAACTTTATTTCATCTATAAGTTTGTTGTTATCCTCTCCCATTATAGCCTGTGTTGTTAGAAAGTAATTGGAGAAGAGAGAATGACCTGATGTGGTGGGAGGGGGAAGGGACCTTGAATAACGATATACAGGGATGGAAAATGTGACTTCTTTATTCATAATTATAAAAAAAGAAAAAAAACAAGTTCACAAGAAAAAAAAGAAAGTGACTGGGATAGGAGGGAGGGGGAAGAAAGTTTGAACAAGGGGATAAATGATAAAAATGCAACTTTATTGGAACAAGAATATAGAAGGATAAAAAATATGACTTTATTCATAATAAAAGAAAGAATAGGTTAATTTTATCCTTAAGTTCATTCTTTGTAAATTCATTAAAACATGTGATAAACAATACATCATCATTTTTTTCCATATTTTTTTATAAATTGTCAAAAATTTTATATGTGCAACCAATAAATTCCTTACTTCTCACAATAGATGAATTAGAGAAACAAAAACCAAATGCACTTATCACAATGAACTTGTTAAATAATTTGTACCATGATTTTTTTACATTTTTCCATACTTCTAGTAGAGGTTTCAGTAAACTGTGTGTATGTATGTATGTTTCTGGTGTTTTCCTGTATATATCAGAATTCTGAAGATGTAGGCTCTAAAAACTGTAAATGAATGAACCTGTCTATGAGCTTGAGAGCAAAAAGGCAAAAAGAAAAAGCTTTCTTTTTCCATGTACTTTATACATGTTGCCCCCAGAAGATGTTATCCAGGTTTAGATTGGGTATTCTGAACTTCAAATGACCTGGATTTAAGCAGGTTCTTCCTATCTCAAATAATTCAATTCAGAAAAAAACTCACAGATGTGACCAGTTGCTTGGTTTTTAGATAATTCCAGATGTAATCAAATTAACTACAATATCAAGAATATCCATCATATTAACACAGTAAAGACCTCAGTTCAGTTCAGTTCCCATCATCCATGTCAGGTGACTCAAAACAACCTTCAACTCCAGTTTCCAGGTGATCATATTTTTCTAGAATCTAGTGGCACTTACATTCATATGTATGAACATTGAAGTAGATTGTTAAAAATAAAAACTATCTAGGAATGGTGCACACACCTTTAATCTGAGAAATTGAGAGCTAGAGCCAGGGGAATTTCTGTGTGTTCTATGCCAGCCTGCTGTACAAAGCACACACTAAGACAGCTAGGGCTATTACATAGAGAAACCCTGACTCAAATAACCAAACATTTACTAACTACTACTACTACTACAATTAATAATAATAATAATAACTCTCAACAAAGTTTTAAAATATGCTGGGCATGGTAACTTTCTCCTTTAATCCCAGCACTTGGGAACCAGAAGCAAGTAGACTTCTGGGAATTCAAGAAGAACCTGGTTTATACAGTCATTTCCAAGCTAGCCTGAACTATAAAAATGAGACCAGTTCTCAAAAATCAAAAGGGCAAAATTCAGCTTATCTGTTTAGATAACTTTATGGAACAGAAGTGTTTACTAATTAAATGGTGGGTGAATAAAAAGGGGAGATGGAGTGAAAGTATGGTTTTTCATTTCTATGTTTCACAGGCCATAAGCCTTGCTCTAGTGATAGTTTCTATACAGGTACCTAGTTGTGAACAGAGTTACCTGACACATTAATTCTAGAAATAATAAGAATCGTGTGGTTTCTCTATATTGTAAGAAATTGTAATTTGTTCAGTATGTTTTATTTTAGGAAGCTAGCAATCATGAATATAGATACTTCTGATTATTTTGCTGAATACCACGAAAGAAGTGGTAAATTTACTTTCTTAATATGTGAAGATTAAATAATGACTTATTAGCTTAAGAAGTGGAATTTACATAATACTTTTCCAGTTAGTTTTTTCTTGCTGTAATGAATGGTGACCAAAACCAAGTTGTGGAAGAATGGATTTCTTTTACTAGCATTTTCTGATTTTATTTCATTACTGAGTAATGTCAGTACAGGAAGTCAAATAGAAGCAGAGGCAGGAAACATTGAGCAAAATTGCTTATTGGCTTGTTTCACATGGCTTCTTCAACTTGCTTCAAATACAGCCTAAGGGAACCTGCAGATAAGTGGCATTATTCATATTGGCTTGAACTCTTTCATGTCAATTCTAAGTGAAGAGAGTGCCTCCAAGATAAATCCAAAGGCCAATCTGATGGAGGAAACTGAGGTTATTTCTACCCAAGTGATACTAGATTGCGCTTGTTGACCCAATGCTAAGCAACAGATATGCCCTATTATCATAGGTAAATTATAATGTAGTAAGAAAGTAAGAGGGTTAATTTGGCTAAAGGGAACAGGTCTATTTAGAGTTAGGTAAAATTGACTTCATATATCAAATAATCTCTATGTATCAAATTGTAATAAAATTTATTAAATTAATTGGTTAATTACTGTTTTTATTTGTCATGAGATAATTTTGTTATTTTTCTACAACCAAAGAAATGGCATTAATAAACCCTCAGTGAAGAAAAATCAATCCTTCAGTACATTGCTTGACATTATGGACTAAAATTGTTTCCATCTTATTATTAGCACTATTGCATTGTGGAATCATAGAAGTATGATTTCATTTCTTATTATGGCATACTGTTTTCAAAATGCAGATGGACACATAGGCTCCACTGATTAGACCTGCTTTTTCTAATTTGAAAGAGTAGAAGCTTACTGTTAGAAACTTTTCACAAACTTTCAAAATTTGTAAGTTATAGAAAATGTTGTAAAAAAGAATACATAAAATGTAGGTATATAGAAAATAAAATGCATTAAAATAGGGTTAGGGTTTATTATTGACATATTTTAACCTTCTTACCAATTTCTCTTTTTTTCAAAAAATATAAGTTTTATTGTTTAAAATGTAAGAGAAGATGAAAAATAACAAATTAGGTGACACAAGAAGTAGACTCTGCTTCACCTATTGGTCACCAGAAGCACAGTGACATTCTGTGATAGCCCTCTCTAGGTAATGCAGTAGGCAATAAGGTTTGAATAAGATTTAGATCTTATTCAAAATAAAAAATAGATATGAAAAGTTATTAGGGAATTTTAATTCATTGACATTTCTCTTCTATACTTTCCCACATGTTTTCTAAATGTTGAGAGATTAGAAGGTTGTTTTTCTTACTGAATTTTAATTGTTTTTCCATGTGAGAAAAGAATCAGGTATGTGCATATGCTGTGTATCTCTAAGAAAAATATAAATATTCCTGCTAATCATTAAGTTTGATATCAAATACAAATTTGTCTGTGTAAAAAAGAATTTGATTCAGTCTATAGTTAGGCATGCTTAGTTACCTATATTGCTTCATTTATGTATTTATTTATTTATGAATAAAGTCTCATTTTTTATCCATACATCCCCTTGTTCAAACTCCCTTCCCCTTCCCATTCCTCCCAGTTACTTTCTCTTCTCCCCATCTCTTTATCTCCTCCCCAGCAAGAGCATGAGGTCCCAAGGTCCCAAGGTGGCTTAGTTCAGCATGCACTTCAATTTGAAAATTAAGCTGTACTGAGTCCTGTTGGTTATTTATGGGTACATTAAATGACTAGATAATACTATTTATACATTCTGGTACTGTTAAAATTCTCTTGTCAAATAAATTTGTGTTATCATTTCATGTCCCTCCCAGATTCTTTCTTTTATATTTTTTGACCCTATGTTCTGCATCTGCAAATTTGCCTGAGCCTTGAATGGTGGGAAGTTTATGCAGGTGTCTGACTCACAGATAAGCATATATAGATTAAAATTCACCACTTCATCACTTATGTCAATTAGAATTCCATTCATTAGGCATGACTGACTGCTTCTCTGACAAATTTTTAGAGAACCCAGATCTATAGACACAAACATAGATATTTAGGATGCAGTGCACACCATGATAATATAGCAAAAAAACCAAAAGGTTTCCCCTCAAGGTCTATGATGTCCCTAGTCATCAGGATTATAGTACTAGATCTTAAAACCTTCTCATAGAGGAGGCATCATATATAGCTGGTCAGTAATTTCTTGGTTGCCCTCATAATATTTATGGTGTTTCTGCAACAGTAGACATTTCTTGCCAATAGTTTGATGTTTGTGGAGGATCCATTGTTTTGTAAGATCACTGATGTTTTGTCATCCTCAGAAGATGCACAGCAAAGTTTGTTATTGTGAAAGCCATCAAAAAAGGAAAAGAGTTTCTTGATTACATCAAGATATAGTGGGAAACCAGAAGCTACCCAGATAAACTCTGATAACATCAAGGAACCAGAGTTTGGCAGGGCATGGTCAACTGGAAGGAGCCCCTGAAGAGGAAAGAGCCCTGCTTTTTTTTTTTTATATGTGATATGGTTAGGAAATACCACTTAGTTTGGACCTCTCCTGTGTGGTGTTTCTCCCTTTTCCCCTCTGAATACCCTCTTTACCATAAGTGGTTTTGGAATAATAAATATTACCTCAATATATAAACAGCAGCCTGAAAAATTCCATTACATCTGGTATCCCAACGTGGGCCGAACACCCATATAAAGTCTAAGAAAGCTTAAAAAGCTTAAAGAGCATTCTAGATCACTGAAACAGAGCCAAAAGTAGCTTTCTGAATTGCATATTTGAATTGATTTGTGGTACAAAGATGGTGCGGTATTCAGGTGGGAATTTAAAATGGTGCATCCGTGTCACACAGCTTAAACTCATATGTTTCATGGAAGACTTGGCATAAGTGTGATTGATTTAAGGTTTCTGCTTATACTCAAAAGAAAGGAAACAGAGTTAAAAAATGTTTTTCTGGTACTAGCATTTCCTGAGTCTGTTCTGGTTGCTGGCAGTGAGAGAGATGCAGTGGGCACCTCCACCATCTTGTGAAGCTGCCAAAAGTGGTGGAGTCAGCAATTAAAGTGACCAACATTTTACAAGCTTTTTGGGTAAGAAAATGATTATGAATTCTCAATAAAACTGATTTAGACTCATAAAACCTCTAAACAGGGTACAATGTATGTAAAATACTCTTAGGCTTCAGAGAGAGAGAGGGAAAAAAGGGTAAAGAAAGCCCTTCAAGAAAGAGAAATAGAAATAAAGATAGATAGAAGTCCACATAAGGATGGCAGATAAAGAAAGAGTCTGGATTATAGTTATTGTGTTTTCTTTTAATTTTTTAACTTTTAATGAGCTAACTGCAGAAAGACAATTGATTGCTAAGGATGCTAAGTTAAACAAATACAGCTATCTTGACTTTGAAATCTGTTTATAAGAATATGTTGCTTGGGAAAAGAGTTTCTGTTTTTATTTCCACAGAAGATCAAAACCTGTGGATTGCTTCCAGGCAAATGTGGTTTTATTTGCCAAGGCCACCTGAACATTCTCAGCTTCCAAGACGCCAGTTGAGATGATCCAGCCTCAAGAGCTCATAAGATTGTCATCATCCTTTATCAGCAGGAAGTAGTAAAAGAAAGAAAGCTACATTAATGTTTGTTTTCATCACAAATGGTTAATGGTCATAGTCAATCTCTTTAAAAAATGAGAGAAGAATATATAGGAATGATTAGAAAAGATAAGTGGGTTTTGGTTTATTGATATAAACTTAAGGTCAATATTGTTATGTTGTATGTATTTTTCTACTCTTGATTAAGGTATGATGTTGATGTAATTCATTTAAAAATGTAATGTGTAATTGAGAAATGCAGATTAATAGTCATCTATGATAACCAAACTTATATTAGTTAGGTTTTTGTAGATATACAAAGATATATTTCAATTAGATAGGTAGTATCAAATAGTCTTTCAAACACTTCAAAGACATGCAGAATATGGCGTTTAAATATTTTAAGAACTTAGGATTTTCTGGACAGTGAGACAGGTCTGCTTCTAGCAGCACCAATGTATTTCAGGAAAATGATGGGCATTGGAAATTTCATGTGGAATTTATTTTTTGGCAACAGTTAGCCACTGGACAAGAAACTGTTCTGGTATTGAATGCTTGATAGTGTGCTGTATAAACTGGACATGCAGGTTCCTTAGGAAAGTGACCTCTGAACTTTGGCAGAACAAGCAATGATGGCCCTTCAGGTTCCTGCTTTGCAGAAAACATTGCCAAACATTCTTCAGGACACAAGGTGAAGCAACTGATGGACTGTGTCAGATTTCTTGCATCACTGAAAGTTATGCCAGAGACTTTGGGCCATAAAAGCTGAAGATGGTGTCCCAACATTACAAAGGAACTTTGGGTGACTGTCTAGGCAAACAGGTGTCATCACTGTCATTTTCTAGACTTTGGAAGTTGCTTGCACTTCCTGTTTATTTAGGTAATAATATATCCTTCTGTGGTCTTTGATGTGGCTGAAAGTTTAATAATTGTAGATATAGTTCTTTTTATTTTAAAAGGTATATAATATATGAAACTTTAGACTCACAAGGATAAGATATGTAATGGAATATTTTCTTTAACATTGTTAATTACAAATAGATTAGATATTGTAACTCTAATTTTTGATTGATAGCTGTTCTGCTGTATGTAATTTTGCTATATGGAAATTGAAACCTTCCTTTTTGATTAGACAAAAAAGAGGAAATGTGTTGGAAATGCTCTCTGTATGATGTAAATAAAGTAACTGGTTTGGCCTATGGACAGTACCATGGAAGTTGATGGAGAATTAGAGGACAGACAGGTAGAAGGAGTGTGAAGTTAGTCAGTCTCCATCAGACCCCTGAAGAAGAAGCATGCATGTAGCATAACCAGGTGAGCTGCAGGCCAGTACACATGGCAAGCAGATTAATAGAAATGGGTTGATTTAAGATGAAAGAGCTAGCTAGTAAGGTGTTTGAGACATGGGCCAAACAGTATGAAGTTAATAAGTGTCTGATTCGTTTTTTTTGGGGGGGGGGAAAGCTGCCACAGAACAGGTTCCAAACCTCCCAGCCCAAAAGGACCTGGGAAACCTTCAACAATACAAGATTTACTTGTTTCCAAATGAACAAAATGGTAAGAAACCAATAATTGAGTTGGTCTTAGAAACATTGAAAATAGCACACTATTCAGCCAAGAGACTGTTGTAAAAATTTTCATCCTCAGAAATAAAAGAGAACACATTTCTAGATTGTTCACTATCTTCCTTATATGTCTTAATTTTTCATTTGTTCAGTTCTTCATTGATTTTCTCTCTGAAGTGCTGTACCTTCCCCTAATTCATGCTATGAAAAGTACAGTATCAAAGTAACTTAAACAAATTATAACTTGTTCGTCTTTTGAAGTAAAATCAAATGGTAATTTCTTATAACTTAATGTAAAAACTAGTCCAGTATGAGACACAATTTCATTCCTGTCAAATGAAACTGAAGTCCTATTAGACAGTTGTTGTTTGCTACCAATATGTCAGTGTCACCTCTTTATACCTTCATGCACATCTTACCATAATTATGATTGCCATGATTCAATTAGTGCCTTTGCTTTGAAGGTTACATACTATTTTGTAGTACCATAGAAGGTATACGGGAGAAAAGAAGTTTTCACATTTGATCTAGTTGAAATCATCCTAGAGGCAACCAAAGGCTATATTGCTTTAGGAGTTAATTGGACTATCCTAATGTTTTAAATGGAGCTTTCTCATGTCTTCTATTGGAGATTATGTTAGTATGTGGTTCTTGTAATGGGAAGTATCATCACTTGAGGTGGCTTAACTTTTTATATGATATATATATGTGTGTGTATGTGTATATATATTACATTATATATGCATATATAATATATACATATATTATAAGCTTTACCACAGAAGGATAATTTTTTACCAAATTTTCAATATTACCCCTATACATATGGATAATTAACTGTAACTGTAACCTTTCATCAAAGAGACTTCTCTATACTAAATGGGGACCATTACAGTTTCCTGAATTTTTGTGGTAGTATACTTCTTTTTTCCATTCAAGTGTAATTTTTCTTAGAAATTTGACAATGCCTATAACTTCTTTGTTCATTACACTGACGTTTACCATAATTTTAATGAAAATTTCTACACTCTTATTTGTTTGAGATTGTTAGATTGGCCATTTACTCAATTTCCTTGCTATGATTACTAGTATGCATCAATATTCTTATTTAACTCTCTTCTCTTTTAATTGCTAAGACAATTCTAATTATTTTTAGCTTTGTAGAAACCTCAGATATTGCAATGACTCTGTTCACTACCAAACTATCAATTTGATCACCAACATTTACTATACTTTTATACTCTATTAATCAACAATTAACAATTTTTATTTAACAATTAATAATCATTGTTGACAACAATTAACAAGTTTTATTAACAACAATTTAATAGTATTATTGTAAAAAAAAAGTTATTTTTAACTCTCAACTAATTATAATACAAACTGAAAAAATTACCACTTTGTAAACCAATCCTTATTTTTTCCACCTCTCTTATTTAATTTATTAAACACAACTGCAGTAATTTGTTTAATCTAAAGATGGGATGAATTCATACACATACTGAAACTGTTCCAAAAGAACATACACTCACTATAATTTAGTTTGACTTCTATATTAATTCCTATTGATCTCAGCTAATGTATAATTCATTTATTGTCCTTTATGCTGTGATTTGCCTTTTTACTCAATTTTCAATTGGTTAGTATCACACAACTATATTTAAAAATTTCAATATATAAAAATGCTTAAGTTAGTATCTCAGAATTTGGTCTTCAACTCATTTAATACTCATTCAGTCTTTGTATTTTCTGCTCATGAAAGTATAGTATTCATCCTTACTTTTTTCATAATTGAATAATCTTCTATATTGTCTTTAAATTTTGATTATCTTCAATCATTCAAAAATTTCCAATTTAATCAAATTTTTGTTTTTCTTTCTAGTCCATAAATGCACTGAAATGTAGACAAAATATCTTTAAGTATATGTTGATACTTGTAATTATACATTTATTTGTGTTCTAGTTCCTTCATTTTATACAAATACCATTCAATATCTAACATTCCCATTTTCTGTTCTACCATTCAGAAATAATTAATTTAGTTTATGTCAAAGAAATTAGACAGATTGTAACTACATTAATAAAACTTAAAGTGAATATACAAAACAATCATTAAAACCCAAAATAGAAGATATATCACTATAAAATGTCACTGAGAAGAATTGGATCATTTTGTGTTTGGCTGGCATAACCTGGTGCTATTTTTAGGTCATGGTGCTGTCTACTCTGATTAGACTTAATTATAAATTGTGATCTATGTTATCATTTTCCATAACATGTTCTAACCATATGAATCTACATGTTTCATATATTCATTTTAGTATAATGTGCATGTGCATGTACAGATGCCTGCAGAGTACATAAGAGGATATCTTTTTCCCTGGATCAGAGTGAGAGGTCGTGAGCCAGCAGACTTGGATATGGGGAACTGAACTTAAATGATATTTTAATTCACTCATTTTTTCTAAATCTTTGGAAATTGATTTTAGAAACATAATATGCTGACATTCTTTGTTCAGTTTATAGATCCTGGCTTGGCTCTCTTCTCTGCTCTGTATCCTGAAGGATAACTTGCATAGGCTAGATTACCAGGGCTCTCCTGAGTTTTGGCTTTGAATTTTATTTTTACCTATGATAGTTGTTGATAGAAAATCAAATAACATGAACAGAGTGGTGCCAGGTACCTATCACTTCCCATTGACCATTTCATATCAGAATAATGCATTATATTGACAATGTTGCCATACATATGGTATTTAAGGAAAATAAAAATATTGGTCATCAGTCATGCGTGGCTAAAAATTACTGGGTGCCTCTATCACACTCAGAAGACTTACTTGCAACATTAACACACTCTCTCTCTCTCTCTCTCTCTCTCTCTCTCTCTCTCTCTCTCTCTCTCTTTCAGTTGGAGTAGATTCTGTGTATTGTCTCTGGGTCTTTTATTATTATTTCTAATAGGTTTCTTAATGTTTTCCTCATCTCTATAAATAACCCCTTCATTAAATTTCCTTCAACTGCGCTAAGTCAGCTATTTTCAGTGAAGGTACATTTTTAGATATATTTAGCATTCATTGCCTACTAACATGATAGTTCTCCCATCTTTTGCACAGTTGTTCATCATTTGAGACATACTCAGAAAAATATTCTCTTAGAATCATTTAAACAAAATTTAATTGTGAAAACCCTTTACACAGTTGTTTGGAACAGGTAGGGTAACATAGAGATTTAAATCACTAAAAAACACTTAATATAATAGGTACAATGTTAGGGTGATACTAAACTCCAAATCATGAGAAAACTTGGTAAATATTGAAACCATGAACCTGTAACAAAGAAAGACTACTGAAACAAAGGCAACACAGTGTCAGTGATCCTAAGTGAAATACAGAATAAAGATAATATTTTTTTGAATTATGCTTTCTATTTAGGTTTCTTCAGTATTATGTTTCAAACAGACTTTGAAATTTGAACTATGACATCTGTCTGAATTTGGAAGAGTTGTGGCTTTCTTTCTTTCATTTTTTTTTACAATTAACTGTAAAGGATGTTCAACATTCTTTGAACACCTTTTTGAAAGAATAGGTATATAATGAAAACTATCATTTTTTTTAGGGTGAAATTGAGACTCGTAAAACATTGGCATGCAGGCCACAAGATTGGTTCCAGAAAGCTTTATATTTTTTTCTAAGAAAGCTTAGGAAATTTCTATTGTTTTTACTTTTTGTTCCCCTAAGACATGACACGCTGGATCACCAAATTCATGTTTTTAAAAAGACAAAGTTCTTTTTCATCATCTCTAATCAGTGGAAAGTAGAATAAGAAAATTTAATCAATTTCATAAGCACTAGAATGAGTCATGTTATAAATTACATCACCATAAAGCAGAAATTTTCAAGGAATTACATTTTAAAACCTGTAGAGAAATTCATTTCTGAGAAAATGGAGAGCACTTGAATAGTTGCAGAGAGATCATACTCAGGTAATTTTATCATGACTACGCTAATACCATCAGATAGGAAGGGATGCGTTGTTCCCAATAAGTTCAGAGGAAGCTCATAATTCCCTACACAAAATAGAACAGAAACAAGAGAAATTTGCCTTTCTCAATCTATTGCCATAAAGGTCATACTGAAAGTGATCCTGAATGTCAGAAGCAGAATAACTTATGCAACAAAACCTGGCTAGACAATAACCCAATAACTGAGTACTGATATATTAGAATGCTTAAAGAGTCTCATGTAAAAGACTCCACAGAGACAAATTTCAAATATACAAGACTGTCTTTATATTATTATAGTATATATTCTCTATGTTAGTTATGTGGTGTTGCATAAGATGATAATATATTCCATGTACCCTTAAGGTCCCCTTCTAGTTTGAAGACTATTCTGAAAATAATTTTAAATGATGTTGAGCCAGAGTTATGAAGCTGCTCTAGTCATGAAGTCTTTAGACTTGGTGATTATTTTTGTAATGAGCAAAGATGCAGCAACTTTTCTGCTGAGTCCCACATTTGCTAAGCACATGCAGACCCATTGCAGCGTGTCAACTATGCTAAATGTGGATGAAATTTTTCAATAAAAATTTTTTTACATTACTTGATGTTACTCTGCTATGAACTCTTTCATTTGAAATTTTTACTTATAAGTAAAGCATTTATCACATTTATTTTATGCCTAAGATTTATCTCCACTGTGTACTCTCTTTTGTGTTTCAAGGTAAGATTGAACATTTAAACATTTAACATACTTTTCAGATCTAGCTGTGAAAAATTGTGGCATTTCTTGAATGTCATCCTCAAAATTTTATGGAAGAAACCACTTATAACTTTTTAATGCACATAGCTTATCTCCATGTTTGTGTTTGTTGAATTATTTTTGTTCTTATATCCTGACCATGTTTTTCCTCCTGCCTCTTCTTTCAGCTTCTCACCCAATACCACTCTTCCTTCTCAAATTTTTTTTTCTCCTTGGTTTCTTTGTAGAAAAGTTTGGGCTTCCTATAGATATCAAACAGCCATTGTATATCAAGTTCTATTGAGACTTGGCACCTCCTCTTCTTTAAAGGCTGAACAAAGCAATTTGGTTTAAGAAAAGTGTTCCAAAATCAGTCATGGAGTCATAGACAGCCCCTGCTCCCACAAGAAGACTAATTTCACAACTGGCACAATTATACAGAGTGCCTAGGTCCATGCAGGTTTCTTAGTTGTCTCGGTTAGCATCTATGATCCTCAATTAGTTCTGTGGGATTTAACGTGAGCCCTTAACACCATAGGTTTCTACATACTTCTTTCTCCTCTTCTTTAGGATTATACAAGGTCTACCTAGTATTTGGCTGGGGGTATGCATTTGTTTCCATCAATTGCTCCCTGAAACCTCTCTGAGGACTGTTAGAATAGATAATAATCATGCAGTATAGCAGAATATCATTAGAAATAATTTTATTGACTTTTTCTGTAACAATGACCATATAATTTTTGTTGATTTCTATTTTTAATTAAACAATATTAAACTATTTTGCATGCCTCCATTGTAAGCATCTCTACATGCCAAATAATTATAAAGTTTTATAGAATCAGATTTCAGATGCTTTCTTTTTTATTATTTATTTATTTTCAAAAAACAGTTTGGTTTATATTTTTTTATATTTTTTGCTTCATGTTATATGTTTTAGAATGAAAAGCTATAACTTTTACAGAATGACTTTGAAAGATTATTTCATAGAATTCTTAGCAAAATATTGGTGTAAATATCCTTTGCATCTTTTATTTGTATTTTACTTTTTAAAATATTTTACATAAATGCAATGAAATACATTTACTTTGTAATTTCCCAATATCTTTTCTAACATGCTATTTATAATCTTATTTTTCTATTTTCTCAATGATCTGCTAAGTTAATAACCTACTATGTGTATGTATAGTGTGCTATCTGGTAGAGTTTAATAAACCAGGCAACATACACAAGCTATAACTATAGATATTTAGAAGCAAGATTACTTAGCAAAATTACAACTAAAGGATCTACATTAGGGCCTATGGCATCCTTAGTCAAAAGCTTTTGACTTGACTATAGTGCCAGGTAAGAAACTTCCTTCCTTGGAAAAGCCTCTCATCATTTATATGATCACAGGTGCTGAAAGTGTCTATGTATAGCAACTCAATTGTGTCCACAAAACAATGTTTCTTTGTAGTTATATACCACCTGTGGCTCTTAAAATCTTCCTGCCTCCTTACACATGATACATGAGTTAAGGGGATATGATATGTATAATGAATTTAAGACTCTTTTATCCACATTCTTTTATTCTCAGAAATATGAATATTTGTGGGGTTTGATAATCATTGTACTTATTGTAAATAGTTATTTTTTATATCAGGTTTAAAAAACAAATTAATATATGAGTATAGTGCTAAATCAATAAGACTCATTTAAATATTGTATCTATTTGGCAAAATCATAGTAGTACATTATCCCCTAGGTAAATGATGGTACTAGGTACAAGTTTTTAGTACCAAAAACGATGGAAGACATGTGTTTCCTCTTGTGGAACTGACCCTCAAACTCCAATTAAAAAGCAGTTGGTTACTCCCCATGATTTTCTTACCATTATGTCACCAGTGGACAAACCTTGTCAGGCTAGTCATTTCTAAAGTTACAGGGATCAAAGATAAATAAGGTTGATGATTACTTTTTTTCCCCATTGGTACATAGTACCTTCCAGAACTGGGAAAGTTAGCTAACAGAGATGACATTTTAGGATAGGTGTCTGATTTCACCATGTTCTTTGACTCAGATATAACGCATCTTTAGCAAACAGAACTTAATTTTAAGTTCTCAAGTAAATCCAAGAGGAAATAAAATAATGTGTAATATACTATGAACTATGGGTACTACTGCTGTGAAAAAAAATGTTTGAACACTGAAAATTTATCACTCTGATTTTTTATTTATTTATTTTATTTTATTATTATGAACAAAGAAGTCACACTTTCTATCCTTGTATATCTTTATTCAAGGTCCAATCGCCCTTCCACAACATCAGGTCATTCTCTCTTCTTCAAAACTCCCCATCCACTTGCTGGGCAGGAGGCAGGCAGTCCCAAGGTCCCACTGTCCCAATATTGCTTAGTTCAGCCTCCAATCTTGGCAAATTCAGTTTTCTCCCCCCAAACTCAAGACTGAGTCAGGTGTTCCTCTAGGGAGAGTGGGATCCAAGGAGTTAGACCAAGGTGTTTCTGATCCCAAGCTGTTCAGTGGTTGTGGTTTGCACCTGGGTCATGCTTTGCTTTTGTCTTGTTTATTTGTTTGTTTGTTTGTTTAGAGTCCACTAATGAGTGAGTACATCCCCTGCATATCTTTCTGGGTTTGTGTTACCTTGCTCAGGACGATATTCTCCAAATATCCATTTGCCTGCAACTTTTAGGATATCATTTCTTCTTACTGCTGAGTAGTTCTCCATTGTGTAGATGTATCACAGTTTGTTAATCCAGACTTCAGTAGAGGGACATCTAGGTTGTTTCCAGGTTCTTGCTATTACAAATAATGTTGCTATGAGCATAGTTGAGCTAATGCCTTAAGAGTGCGAATGTGCATCTTTAGGGTGTACATCCAGAGGTGGTATTGCTGGGTCCTTGGGGAGATTGACTCCCAATTTTCTGAGAAACCACCATACTGCATTCCAAAGTGGATGATCAAGCTTACACTTTCACCAACAATGGAGGAGGGTTCCCCTTGCTCTGGATCTTCTCCAGGAAAGGCTGTCCTCTGCGTCTTTTATCATACCCAATAAATCAGGTGTCAGGTAGTATCTCAAAGTTGTTTTGATTTGCATTTCTCTGATGGCAAAAGATGATGAGCACTTTTTCAGGTGCCTTTCAGCCATTGGTAATTCTTCTGCTGAGAATTCCCTTTTTAGATATGAACCTCATTTTTTGATTGGGTTATTCAAGTTTGGGCGTCTAGATTCTTGAGCTCTTTATATATCTTAGAAATCAGTCCTCTATCACTTGTAGGGTTGGTGAAAATCTTTTCCCATTTTGTAGGCTGCTGTTTTGTCCTATTGACAGTGTCCTTGGCTTTGCAGAAGCTTCCTAGCTTCAGGAGATCCCACTTATTGATTGTTGGTCTTTGTGTCTGTGCCACTGGTGTTATATTTAGGAAGTGGTCGCCTGTGCCAATTTGTAGAAGTGTATTTCCCACTTTCTG
>PVIH01005214.1:39668-114774 GCA_004025045.1 Sigmodon hispidus
GTGGCTGGGTTTAAGTTGAGGTCTTTGATCCACTTGGATTTGAGTTTTGTGCAGGGTGACAGGCTCGGATCTATTTGCATTTTTCTACACACTTCCATCCAGCTATGCCAACACCATTTGTTAAATATACTATCTTTTTTCCATTGAATGTTTTGGGCCTCTTTGTCAAAGATCAGGTGTTCATAGGTTTTTGGGTTAAGGTCTGGATCCTCAATTCTATTCCATTGGTCCACAAGTCTGTTTTTAGGCCAGAAACAGGCTGTTTTTATTACTGTAGCTCTATAGTATAGCTTGAAGTCAGGGATGGTGATACCTCCTGAGGTTCTTTTGTTGAGTAAACTTGTTTTGGCAATCCTGGCTTTCCTGTTATTCCAAATGAAATTGAGTATTGTTCTTTCAAGGTCCAAAAAATATTGTGTTGGGATTTTGATGGGCAGTGCATTGAATCTGTAGATTGCCTTTGGTAGAATTGCAATTTTTACTATTTTGATCCTACCAATCCAGGAACATGGGAGAGCTTTCCATTTTCGGATACCCTCTTGTATTTCTTTCTTTAGTGATTTAAAATTTTTGTCAAATAGATCTGTTAGTTCTTTGGTAATAGTTACTCCAAGGTATCTAATACTGTTTGCAGCAATTATGAAGGGTAATGTTTCTCTTATTTCTTTTTCAGCTCTTCTATCTTTAGTGCATAGAAGGGCTACAGATTTCTTTGAGTTAATCTTGTATCCTGCTACATTGCTCAAGGTGTTTATCAGCCGTAGCAGTTCCTTGGAAGAATTTTGTGGGTCACTTATGTATATAATCATATCATCTACAAATACAGTTTAAATGCTTCTTTTCTTATTTGTATCTCTTTAATCTACTTTCCTTCTCTTATTGCTTTAGCTAAAACTTTGGGATCTATATTGAATAGATAAGGGGAGAGAGAAGATCCTTGTCTAGTTCCTGATTTTAGTGGGATTGCTTTCAGTTTTTCTCCTTGAAGTTTGATGTTGGCTGTCGGCTTCTTGTAAATTGCATTTATTATATTTAGGTATTCTCCCTGTATTCCTGATCTCTCCAGGACTTTAATCATAAAGTAGTGTTGGATTTTTTCAAAGGCTTTTTCTGCATCTAAGGATATGATCATGTGGTTTTGTTCCTTTAATTTGTTTATATGATGGATATTGTTTACGTTTTTTTGTATGTTAAACCAGCCATGCATTTCTGGGATGAAGCCTTCCTGATTGTGGTAGATGATATTTTTTATATATTGTTGTAAACTGTTTGCTAAAATTTTGTTGAGAATTTGAGCATCAATATTCATGTGGGAAAATGTTCTGTAGTTCTTCTTTGTTGTGTCTTAGAGTGGCTTAGGTATTAGGGTAATTGTGGCCTCATAAAAGGAATTTGGCAATATTCCTTCAGTTTCTACTGTTTGAAATATTTTTGAGGAGTAATGATAGTAGTTCTTTTTTTAATGTCTGGTAGAATTTGGCACTGAAACCATCTGTACCAGGGCTTTTAGTTTTGGAGAGGCTTTTAATGACAGCTTCAATTTCCTTAAGGTTTATAGGCCTGTTTAGGTAATTAATCTGATCTTCATTTAATGTTGTTAGATGATATCTCTCCCAAAAAAATGTCCAATTCTTCTAGGTTTTTCATTTTTGTGGAATACATATCATCCAAGTATCATCTGATAATTGTCTGGATTTCCTGGGGGTCTGATTTTATATCCCCCTTTTCATTTCTGATTTTACCGAATTGGCCACTCTCTGTTTTTTGATTAGTTTGGATGATGACTAAACTAGCTTTTTTGCTTTCTCAAAGAACCAACTCTTAGATTCATTTATTCTTTATATTGTCTTTTTTGTTTTATTAATTTCAGTTCTAATTTTGATTATTTCCTGCTGTCTACTCCTTCTAGTTGAGTTTGCTTTTAATCATTCTACAACTTTCAACTGAGCTGTTAGTTTTCTAGTGTGGGATTTCATATAGGCATCTAATGCTATGAATTTTCCTCTTATGTCTGCTTCATTGTGTCCTACAAGCTTGGTTACGTTGTGGATTCATTTTCATTAAATTCTAGGAAGACTTTGATTTCTTTCTTAATTTCTTCCTTGACCTAGAGATGTTTCAGTTGAGTGACATTTAGTTTCCCTGAGTTGGTAGACTTTCTTTGATTTTTGTTGTTGTTGAACTCTAACTTTAGACCCTGCTGATCTGGTATGTTACAAGTGAATATTTTCATTTTTTTGTATCTGTTGATGTTTGGTTTATGACCAATCATGTCAATTTTGGAGAAAGTTCCATGAGAAGCTGAGAAATACGTATATTCCTTTGAATTTGGGTGGAAGCTTCTGTAGATGTCTATTAAATCCATTTGCATCATAACCGCTTTTAGACTCTTTATTTCTCTGTTTAGTCTCTGTCTGCTTTACCTATCCTGGGTTGAAAGTGGGGTATTAATGTCTCCCACTATTAGGGTGTGAGAATCAATGTGGGATTTGAGCTTTAGCATTGTTTCTTTTACATATTTAGGTAGGTGCCCTTATATTAAGGGCCTAAACGTTCAGGATTGAAATATTCTTTTGACCAATTTTTCATGTGATGAATATGTAATGAAATCTTGGTCCCTTTTAATTGCTTTTAGGTTAAAGTCTATTTTGTTAGATATTAGGACTGCAAACCCCTTGTGGGCAACAGAAGGATGGCTACTTTTGTTGAATCCATCTGGTTAGTGTGTGTCGTTTTATAGGAGAGTTGAGTCCATAGATATTAAGGGATATTAATTACCACTGATTGATATTTCCTGCCATTTTTGGTGGTAACTTGTTTGTATTTCCTTTCTCTCCAGTATTCTTCTGTAGAGTTATTGATTGTTTGTGGTTTCCTGGGTGTATCTGGGGTCCTTAGGTTGGTGTTTTCTCTCTAATACTTTCTGTAGTGCTGGATTGGTAGATATTGTTTCATTCTGACTGTGTCATGAAATGTCTTGTTTACTCCATCTATGGTGATTGATAATTTTGCAGGGTATAGTATTCTAGTTTGGCAGCCATGCTCTGTTAGCGTCTGTATAACTTCTTACTAAACATCTAGCTTTCATCATTTCCATTGAATAGTCAGGCGTTATTCTGATGGGTCTGCCTTTATACCTATGTTGGCCCTTTTCTTTTTCAGCTCTTAAATTTTTTTTTATGTTCTGTATGTTTTGTGCCTTGATTATTATGTAATGCACTGACATATTTGGGGGGGTCATATCTTTTTGATGTTCTATAATCTTCTTGTACCTTTATAGTCATTTTCTTCTTCAAGTTAGGAAAGTTTTCTTGTATGATTTTATTGAATACATTATCTGTGCCTTTGAACTAGTCTTCTTCTTCTTCTTCTTCTTCTTCTTCTTCTTCTTCTTCTTCTTCTTCTTCTTCTTCTTCTATTCCTATTATTCTCAAGTTAGTTCTTTTCATGGTGTCCCAGACTTTCTGAACATTTTGTGTCATGACTTTTTGTTTTAGTATTTTCTTTGACAGATATATCTATTTGAGTTACTGAGTCTTCCACTTCAGAGATTCTATCTTCCATCTCTTGAATTCTGTTGGTTATGCTTGTATTTGTGGTTCCAGTTTTTTACTTCAGGTCCTCTATTTCTATCTTTACCTCATTTTGTACCATTTTTATTGCTTCTATTTCAGTTTTTAGTTCCTGGCATGTTTCTTTCATAGATTTGTTCATCTCTTCCATTTTTTTGTTGTATTTTCTTCTGTTTCTTTAAGGGAATTTTTCATATCTTCTTTGGGGACTTTAATGATCATCATAAGAGTATTTTTGGTGTTGCTTCCTTCTGTTTCCTCTTCATTGCTCAGTTCAGGTCTTGTAATTGTAGGACCACCACTTTCTTCTGGAGTTACCTTGTTGTTTTTTATATTATTATATATATACTTTGCACTGGTGTCTGCCTATGGCTTCATGATTAGGTGATTCCTGGCCAATTGTTGCAAGAGGGCTTGTGTGTGTCCTGTCACCTCAGAGCATGGTGTCTGCTAAATCTCTGACTCTTCTCTGGGCATGGGTCTGAATTTCAAGTCCTCAGTCCTTCTCTGTTTGAGCAGTTGGAGGCCAGGTAGCTGCACAAGTTCCCTTGTTTTTGCAGCAGTTGGGGGACCCTGACAGCCAAAGTTTATCTCTGTCTGCTATGGAGTGTGTGGAAACTCACTCCACAGACAGCATCTGGTGTACTCTGATCAATTTGATAAGAAGCTGAACAGCCAAAAGCTAGGCAGGGTTTTCAAGCACAGAAATTCTAAGAATAAGATGAGAGAAGTATCATGAATATTAATAGTAAGAGTAAGAAAGCCACAAGATAAAAAGTAGTTAGAAATGGATTAATTTTAGTTGTAATAAGCAGTTAGTGAAAAGCCTTAGTCATTGGCCAAGCTTTGATAACTAATGGTAAGTCTCAATGTCATTATTGGGGAAGTGGCAGTTCTTACTAACAGGTGCAACTAAAATCTATTCAACAACAAATAGAAAAAAAGATCTTTTTATAGCACTGGAACATTTACTTGTTGGTATAAAATGAATTATTTACTTGTTATAGGACAATGTTACCAAAATTATTTATATATGTATGTTTACATCTGTTCTAGAAAGTTTCTGTGGTAGTTCATTGCCTTGTGTTTTTAAATGTATCTATTTCATATTATGCACATTCTATATCTCAGTCCTATCCCTCATTCCACATAATCTTTTGTGGTCTATTTTTCCTCAATCATTTCTGGAATTAATACTCTGAAAATGTCATCCCTACCAAAATACACATACATCAATAAACAAAAATTTTTAATTCTTAATAAACATTGAATAAAATGTTCTTAAATTTTGTAGCAAAATAGTAAACATCCAGCATAGCCAAGACATAACGAAAGAAACAAACAAGAAATACTGCTAGAGGTATCATCACTCTTGATTTCCATTTTTGTCAAAGAATAATAGTAATAAAAACAAATGTAATACTGTCTGTCATTATAAACACACTAATCAATGATATAGGTTTTCAAATACACATATTACATATTTATACACACACATCTCTATAGCTATATTTTTTTAAAAAATTAAAATCAGTTATACAAACTAAAGAAAAGATATCATCTTTAACAAATGATGCTGATCAAACTTGATAACTATGTTTAGAAGAAAAAAGCTTGACTTAATTTGCATCTCTCACTTTATTGAGAATTCAAATCCAAGTGTACCAAAAAATCTCAATGAAACACTTGATATCTGTAAGTGATAGAAGAGAAAGATGGGAGTATGCTTTAAATTATAAGTATGTGAAATTTTTGGCATTTTTAAATTCTTTTTACTGTTTTTTTGATAAATACAAAATAAAGAAGGAAAAAAATGATTCAGACAATAAAACAAATAATTCATAAATGAGAATCCAGTAATACAAAAACAATCTTCAACATTTTATTGAAGAGGCAGATTATAGAGTGGGGAAATTTTTCAACAGCTATTTATCTAGTAGAGAATTAGTATCTATAACAAATTAACACCTCATAAATAAATAGCAAGGCAATAAGTAACAAATAGCATAGAAATGTTCTTTTAATATTTAATATTCCCTGTCATTTGGGAAATCTAAGTTAAAAACCACTTTCATAACCCTCATCATCACAACCAGAATGCCTAAGATTGGAAAAATAAAATAAAATAGAAAAAAGGAAGAATTTATAACAAATGATTGTGTGGATGAAGGGAAAAGGAAAGAGTATTTACACAGTGTTCGTAAAAAGAAAAGCTGGTGTAGCCACTTTGGAAATCAGAGTGGATATTCCTCAAATAACATTAAATAACTAGCAATATATCTAACATCTGACCTGACTATTTCATGCTAAAATCATTCTATATTCTAATATAGACCATCAGTCATCCAAGTTACTTGCTACTGTATTAAAAAAATAACAGGAAATGTAAACATCTTAAATTTCCATCAGCTGATAAATTAATAATGAAAATACAAAATACACAATGAAATGCCATTCAGCTATTAATAAATGTGAAATTATAAACTTTTCAAGTAAATAGATTAAACTGGAAATCATTTAGAGTGAGGTAAAACAAATTCAAAAGGTGAAACATTACAAATTGTCTCCCAGATGTAGATATTACCTTTTTTCTTTACTTATGTATTCAAATTAAATTATTTATTAATGTCAGGAAGCCAATAAGGGGCCACAGCAAGTGAAAGAGTTTCTCAATTGAATGGAAAAAGGTTGCTGGTGGTATAATTTGGAAATGGAGTTTAAAGAATAGTTTTATCTTACATTTAATACATTGTTAAGAATGCTGAGAATTCTTTAAATTTTTGCTTCTATTTTAATTTTTTTTTTACATTTTTTGGTTCAGTTCCATAACACTTTGAAAACACTGGTTACTTATTTTCTGAATGATTGGATTTAGTTCATCATATATTCTTGTCTCTATTTTCTTATTTAGGGCAAATACCTGGCAATTGTTTTATCTCCTTCTCTGAGCTGCCTTCCTACACTTCACAGATATATTTTCTAAATAGTTTATAGTTTCATGAGATTCTATTTGTTAATCAATGGTTATAATCCCCGAGCCATTTAAGTCTTATTGAGAAAGTTCTCACTTGTGTCTATAAGTAAAAAAGTACTCCTCATTTTGTATAGTACTAGTTATACCATATCATACTGTACTTGATCATTGGTCTATAAGATCCCAGCATCATTTTCTCTGCAAGTTTAAACCCTGGTTACCCAGAACCATTTGTTAAATATTTCAACTATTTTTCAGTGCACAAATTTTGTATATTTGTCAAAAATCAGTTAACTGTTGGTGGCTGGCATATATCTTGGTCCTTGATTCTATTATATTAATTCATGCATTTGCTTTTATGCTGGTAACTTACTAAATTTTTGTTCTACATTTTGAAATTAAGCATGGTAAAACCTTCCACAGTATTATTTTTGTTCAGGATTATATTTGTTATTTTTAGTCATTTGTGTTTTAATATCAATTTGTATTTTTTTATTTCAGAAAAAAATGGTTTTAGGACTATGAAATTGCATTAAATCCACAGATTGTTACTGGTAATATGGTAATATTTCTAATTCTTCAAATTTGTAAACATGTGGTGTCTTTCCAGCTTTCTCAATTTCTTCAGTGTCTCAAAATTTTCACTATAGAGATATTTTAATTGGTCATGACTATTTTTGAGTATTTGTGTATTATGAATTGTACTGTTCCCCTGATTTACATTTGCATTTTCGTCTATTTGTCATGAAGAAGAAGGCTTACAAATTGTTGTGTTAAATTTTTATTTTGACTTTTTGATGGAATTATTGGCTTTACCAAATTTTACCATTGATCATAAGTTCTAAATTTATTTCCCAATCAAAGTGCAGTATGTGTTATTTCACTCCGTAGTTCTGCATAAGAAAAATGGCTGTCCAACTGAACGCAGCTAATGTATGAAAGATTAAAAAGTTATATGTATAATGAGCAGAAAGTTGTTTAGCTCATTCTAAATATTCAATATTCCTTATACTGAATGTACTCTATTTATATATGTGTGTGTATGTATGTATGTACATGTGTGTGTGTGTGTATCTGTTTCTGTATTTGTATGTTTGTGTCCTATTCATACTTTTCTTCTGCCATCCCCAATCATATATTCTACAGAATAGAAAGCACTATGACCTTTGCCAAAATAAAAGGAGATTTACCATACTGATCACTGGAAAAAAATGTAAAGTTGAATGTTTAATATTTTAAAGTCATGAACAAAATGGTTTTCATAAATGATTTTGTACTATGTACAGTTTCTGGAGAGACAATAACCTCAGAAGGTAAGTGCTGCCAATCATTAAAGGACAATATGAGCAAATACATTTTAATAATATGCTTAATTCACTAAGCATGGGAATGAGTCTCATATTTTGTATTAAATTAAAGAATCAAAATACTAATCAAATAATTTACTTGTATTATTTTATAAAAATATTAAAATCATTTAATGACCCAACTCATTTGTTTTGGATGACTTCTCTTAGTTAAGATACATGCTACAGTGAAACATCATCACCAAAAATCAAGTTGGGGAGAAAAAAAATTTATTTTGCTAATATATTTTATATCACTGTTAATTAAAGAAACTAAGGACAGGAAGTCAAAAAAGGTAGAAACCTGTGTTCCTGGGTCCTAATGGTTCCATTGAAGGAGTTGGTGAAAAGATAAGGAGTCAAGGACATACAGCCTGGGAGTCAGTTGAAAAACAAAAGCTAACTCGTTTATTTCACAATAGTGAGAGTTTTATATACCCTCCTCCAAGTACCAGGCTTTGTCACAATCTGATAATATTGTGTGGCCATCTCTCATTGGATATGCACAATCAAGAGATCTTAAAGTATCTCTTGCTAGACAGATTCTGAGCAATCAGAAACTCTGAGCAGAAACTGTTGTTAGGCCCTCAGGCAGACTTCAGATTTTCTTATAAGAAAGTACATTATGTGAATGCCTTGACAAATTGATTGAGCCAATTTCCTTGACCCTATGTGCCTTTCTTACTATATATACACCATTTTTATTTTATTGCGTGAATACTGGGAGTAAAAGTTCTTTGCCCTGATCTTGTTAATTTTGCCTCAGGATGGCTCAGCAACTGGACTGTGCCTGTCTTAATAATAAGCTCTCACACATCACTGACTATCAGCCCTTGAAAAACATCCATTGCAAGAGATCTACCAGCACAGAGAAAATTAGGCTATAGTCCTTTGAATTTCAGAGAACAAGGCAAGGTCTCCTGTTGAGGGCTCTGAGTAGGAAGTCTAAGAGCCATTAAAGTCTGGGGAGTCACCTTAGCCACTTTCTGCTGATCTTGGATGTGCTGCAGTAGATACTTAAAGAGGAGAATGATTAATAGCACCACCCTGCCAGTCAAAACATAAGTGAGAATACAGGATGGATTGAATTTTATATTATGCCAAGCCTTTTCAAAAAAATAGAGTCAAAGGTTAAATGACCTCTGCTCTTATCTGATTTAATTGGAAAATTTTGTGTTAATTGTAATAAATAATATAGAAATGTAGCTGACCATGGGCCCTTAAAATATTTAGCTAGGGCACAGAAACAGGTAAAAACCATGGCCTATCAGAAATTAGGCTAAGCCACTTATTAAACTTATTATAATATTCTCATTGAAAATTTTGTGAGCGACAATGTTGGCTTTTAAAAAATATAATATGGCACACACACAAACACACACACACATATATAAAATGTACAAAATTACAACTTATTTGATATTCCCTAGTATGAGGTCTTTATATAACTAGGGTCATGGCTTTGTTTGGGGATCGCGAAAATATAGTTTTCCATTTTACTTTTTCTCTTTTTTATTATTATTAATAAAGTCAAAATTTTTATCCACATATCCCCTTGTTCAGACTCCCTTCCCCATCCCACCTCTCCCCATCAGTCACTCTTCTTCCCATCACGTTATCTCCTCCCCAGCAAGAGCAGGAGGTCCCAAGGTTCCAAGATGAATTAGTTGAGCATCCACTCCAGGCAGATCTGCTTTCCTCATCTCAACATCAAGACTGGGTCAGATGTTCTTCTAGAGGGAATGGACTCCAAGGTGCCAGTCGAATGTGTTACAGATTCCAAGCTGTACAATGGTTGTCCTTTGCAGCTTGGACATGCTTAGCTTTTTGTTTAAGTACACTAATGAATGAGTACATACCCCGTTTATTTTTCTGGGTTTGTGATACCTCGCTCAGGAGGATATTTTCCAAATCCATCCATTTGCCTGAAAATTTTAGGATAACATTTTTTCTTACTGCTGGGTAGTACCATATTGTGTAGAAGTACCACAGCTTGTTAATCCATTCTTCAGTTGAGGGGTATGTAGGTTGTTTCCAGGTACTTGCTATTATGACTAATGCTGCTATGAACATAGTTAAGCTAATGCTTTTGGAGTATGAATGTGCATCTTTAATGTACATGTCCAGTAGTGGCATTGCTGGATCTTTAGGGAGATTGATTCTCAGTTTTCTGAGAAGCCGCTACACTACATTCCTAAGTGGCTGAACAAGTTTACATTCCCCCAACACTAGAGGTTATGATGCAAATGGATTAAATAGATATTTATAGAAATTTTCACCTAAACACAAAGGAATATACATGTTTCTCAGCACCACATGGGACTTTCTCTAAAATTGAACACATAGTTGATCATAAAGCAATTATCAATAGATACAAAAGAAAGAAAATAATCCCGTGTATAATATCAGATCACCAAAGCCTAAATTTAGAGTTCAATATCAAAAATCAAAGAAACCCTACCAACTCATGGAAACTAAGCATCACTCAACTGAACCACCTCTGGGTCAAGGAGAAAATTAAGAAAGAAATCAAAATCTTCCTAGAATTTAATGAAAATGAATCCATAACATACCCAAACTTTTAGAACACAATGAGAGCAATCTTAAGAGGAAAATTCATACAACTAGATGTCTATATGAAAAACCTAGAGAAATCCCACACAAGAGAACAAACATCACAACTGAAAGCCTTTCAACAATTAGAATCAAACTCACCTAGAAGGAGTAGACAGCAGGAAATAATCAAACTTAGAGCTGAAATCAATACAAATGAAACAAAAAGAACAATACAAAGAATCAATGAATCTAAGAGTTGGTTCTTTGAGCAAGTCAACAAGATAGATGAACCCTTATCCAAACTAACCAAAAAGCAGAGAGAGAGTATCCAGATTAACAAAATCAGAAGTGAACAGGGGGATTTAACAACAGACCCCTAGAAAATACAAAGAATTATCAGGTCATACTTTGAAAATCTATACTCCACAAACATGGAAAACTTAGAAGAAATGGACAGCTCCAATTGACTTTTTCATAATGAAGTAATTTTCTTTGTATTGCAAATTGTCCTACCATGGTTTGCTGTCTCACCACAGCCCTGAAAGCAATGGAGCAAACCCAGAATGGTGAGACCATATATGCTTTTACTCTTACAAGTTTATTATTTTTGATATTTGTTATAGAAAAACAAAACTGACAATATTTTAATATTGATTGTTTCTCCTTTCTTAATATTAATTTTCTTTCTCTGTTAAAAGCTTAAACAGTATTTTTTTTAATATGCCCAGTGCTAGTTTATATGTAGCATGATTTCAGGTCATTTTGAGTTGAAATCCTGACTGTCTCTGTCTAAAGTGTCTGGTGTCTTAAGTCATAGGATCTTACTTTCAAGTCTACAGAATCAACTGAGGACATTGGCAATTGGTTATATTGTTTTGGGAGATTCTCGATGTTTTCTTGGACCAAGAATTAGACTGGAATTTCCCATATCTACCTTTTGATATATTTTAGACACACTATGGCTAACAAGGGCATATTATTTTCAAATATAGGCTAATTCCAATATATGAGTTTTTAAGTAAGCTTATAAAACATGTTTCCCTACTTTTTTCAAATAAATTTGGTGTTAATTGTTTTACCCTTCCTCTTACCACCTGATATAACACTTTTCTTTCCTCATTCATTTATGTTCTTTCTAATTTGTCACCTTTCTCTTTTCACAACAATTGTTAATTGTCAACTTGCATGGATTTAGAATGACCAAGTAAAGAAATATTTGAGGAGATTATGTAGATTAAGTTATTTAGAGGTGATAAAATCTTCATTAAATATGTGTGGTACTATCCCATGAGCTGAGGTACTAGACAGAATAGAAGAAAATTTTAAACTAAGCACAAGCATTCATTGTTCTCTGCTTCTTGATATTGGATACAACATGATTAGCTATCTTCTCCTTCTACCACAATAATTCAATTTCAAGTTGGACTGTATCCTTTGAAACTACAAGGAAAAATGACATGACCTATTCTAAAAGTATTTGTCACAAAAAATAACATAGGTAACTAATACATTCTTAACAACAGTTGTATTTATTTCTTACTAAATACATTAAATATCATTTTGTGTAATAACAAATTATATTTTATATTCTAAGAAAGGCTTATAATTAAAGTCATAGTTTGATTCCAAAATTATAGTTTTAATTATTAAATAATTGAGTATCCACCAGCCTGCAAGTAGGTGAGATGCCTACACTCTGGTTATGCTCCAACCAATTTTACCCACTGCATGTTAGCCTGACCTACTTTGTTGCCCAGTCTCAAGTACTTGAATATCCTCCCCATGTATAGCCCTCCTCCACAACCCCAGCAGACAACATAGACACAGGTTCAAACCACACCAGTTTGAAAAAACAAGTCCTTTAAGCTGGACTGCCCTGAAGTCCAGACCCTAACTAAATGTGAGGGTACATTTCTTGCCCCGACCTCTCTTATCTCAACACTAGCAAGGCAATTGGACCTTGCTCCCATTCCTGGTATAAATTCACTGTTCTGTGGCAGTCTCCACTAGCCTGAAAGTTGGTGATGAACTTGCTTCTAGGATTAACTTCCACCCTCACCATCCACTGGATGCTGTTTTGCCAAGATCCAACCTAGCACCAAGCTCCAAGCACTTGACCATTTCCCTCCTTTCTAGGCCTGCACATAAGACTACATGAGCACAGGTTAAAGTCATAACAGTAAAACAGGCACAAGCACAAGTCACATCAGTGTAAAACAAAGATAAGAACATGCCTGTGTAAGAATGCACTTAAAAACTGAAAGACGATTATGGCACCATCAGTATTCAATGATCCTACTGAAGCAAAACCTGAATATTCCAATGCATTTGAAACACAAGAAAAGAAACTTAAAAATATTTTATGAAGATAATGGAGTCACTTAAAGAGGAAATTTAAAAAATCTCTTGAGTAAGCCTAGGGAAAGACAA
Source organism: Sigmodon hispidus (assembly GCA_004025045.1). Classification (NCBI taxonomy): domain Eukaryota; kingdom Metazoa; phylum Chordata; class Mammalia; order Rodentia; family Cricetidae; genus Sigmodon; species Sigmodon hispidus. Next base: position 52,547 of record PVIH01005214.1, read on the forward strand.
ACAAACAAACAAAAAATATTAAATCCTTTAAAGAAACCTAAGATAAGGGAAGGAGGCCTTCTCCATATGCGCAGGATCATCAACAAGGTGAGAAATCTGTGGGTGACCTCCATGGTGAGCTTTCTTGAAATACAAAAGTATCATACACAACAATAAGAAGAATAACATCTGGTAAAAACCACAGCAGGAATGAAAGAAGGACCATTAAATGATGCCTGGCACCACAGTTACATAGGAGATCTATAGTCTTTATTGGTAAATATCTTCCTTTAGAGTGCCATCATGAAAGAATCAATGAAAAGTACAATGGAAGAGGTAAAAACAATGTCTCCAAAAGAACCATTCATAAAATATAAAATAACTCTATTTGAGATTTTAAAAATATAAAAGGTAGTTTGTTGGATTTAAAGGTATTAAAATAACCAGGGAATTTGTCAGTAATAAATCATTACTGATAACAACAACAAAAAACAAATCCTAAACAGCTTTGGATCTGAAACACCTGGGAGTGGCACCTTGGATCCCACTCCCTCTAGAGGAACACCTGACCCAATCTTGATGTTGGGGTAAGGAAACTGGATCTGCCAGGAGTGGATGCTGAACTGAGCAATATTGGGACCTTGGAACTTCCTGCACGTGCTGGGGAGGAGATGGAGAGATATGAAGAAGAGAGAGTGACTGGAGGGAGTAGGAGGGCGGAAAAAACCTTGAATAAGAGTATACACAGAGAGAATAATGTGACTTTATTCATTAAAAAATGAAAGAGAAAAAAATATAAAAGTATCCTGAAAAAAAAACCAAAAACAAATCCAAGATAAAATAATCAAACAGGTGGAGGGAACGGTTCAAGATTTAAAAAATTGAAATAAAAACAATAAAGTAAAATACAAATCTAAAGAATTCTGGAATTGTTAAAATTGAAAAGCAAAAAGAAATTGTGTATAGAAACATCAGCAACAGAATACAAGAGATGGAATTGAAAACTCGGGCATTAAATAAACAAGAGAGGAAATAGATTTAATAGTCAAAAATGTTAATTCCAGTAAATTCTTAAAACAAATCCTCCAGTAAATCTGAGACACCAAAAAAAGACCAAACTTAAAGATGTTAATTAATATAAATAGAAGAAGAAGAAGAAGAAGAAGAAGAAGAAGAAGAAGAAGAAGAAGAAGAAGAAGAAGAAGAGGAACCAGCCCAGATAAAAGTCACAGAAAATATATTCAAACAAATGTTAGGAAAAAAAAACTTTTCCAACCTAGAGAGAGCATGCCTAGAAGAGTTTAGGAAGCTTACAAAATATAAAATAGGCTGGAACAGAAAAGTTCCCTCACCACATAATCAAATAGCCCACAGAATAAAAAGAATTTTAAAAGCTGCAAAAGAAAAAGACCAAGTACCCTATAAAAGAAGACTTATGAGAATGACTCACAACTTCTCAAAGAAGACTATAAAGCCAGAAGATCCTGGCCAGATGTTTTACAAACCCTAAGAAATTATGGATGTCAGTCTAGACTACTATACCCAGCAAAGCTATTAATGAACATAGAAAGAGAAAACAAAATATTTGATGACAAAAATCAAACTTAAAACATTACCTATCCATAAAAACAGCACTACAGAAAGTACTAGAAGTAAAACTAAAACACAGTGAACACAGACTCAATTACATCCACAAAAATGCAGGCAATAAAGAATCTCATAATAGTAAAACACACAAAAGCAAAAGACACACACTATAGTCACTACCAAGACCAAAACTGAATCTACAAAAAAACGAATTGGCAATCAAAGTTTAATACCATCTCTTAATATCAATAGACTGAGTTAACCAATAAAAATACAAAGGGTAACAAAATGGATACAGAAACAGGATCGATGTGTCTGCTAAATACAAGAAACACACGATCATGCCTCAACTTCAAAAACAGACATTAAGGAAGTGTGTAGAAAAATGCAAATAGATCCGAGCCTGTCATCCTGTACAAAATTCAAATCCAAGTGGATCGAAGACCTCAACATAAACCCAGCCACTTTGAACATAATAGAAAAGAAAGTGGGAAATACACTTCTACGCATTGGCACAGGTGAACACTTCCTAAATATAACACCATTGGCACAGACACTAAGACCAACAATCAATAAATGGAATCTCCTGAAGCTGGGAAGCTTCTGTAAAGCCAAGGGCACAGTCAATAGGACAAAATGACAGCCTACAGAGTGGGATAAGATTTTCACCAACCCTGCAAGTGATAGAGGACTGATCTCTAAGATATATAAAGAACACAAGAATGTAGAGCTCAAAACCATGAATAACCCAATGAAAAAATGGGGTTCAGATCTAGAAAGGGAATTCTCAGCAGAAGAATTACAAATGGCAGAAAGGCACCTGAAAAAGTGCTCCTCATCTTTAGTCATCAGAGAAATGCAAATCAAAACAGTTTTGAAATACCCTCTGACACCTGTTAGATTGGCTAAGATAAAAGACACAGATGACAGCTTATGCTGGAGAGGATGCAGAGCAAGGGGAACACTCCTCCATTGTTGGTGGGAGTGTAAGCTTGTTCAGCCACTTTGGAATGCAGTACGGCGTTTTCTCAGAAAACTGAGAATCAATTTCCCCAAGGACCCAGCATTACCTTTTCTGGGTGTATACCCTAAAGATGCACATTCACACTCCAAAGGCATTAGCTCAACTATGTTCATATCAGCATTATTTGTAATAGCAAGAACCTGGAAACAACCTAGATGTCCCTCAACTGAAGAATGAATTAGCAAACTGTGGTACATCTACACAATGGAGTACTACTCAGCAGTAAGAAAAATTATATCCTAAAATTTGCAGGCAAATGGATGGATTTGGAGAATATCGTCCTGAGTGTGGTATCACAAACTCATTAGTGGACTCTAAACAAACAAACAAACAAGAAAAAAAACAAAGCATGCCCAAACTGCAAACCACAAACACTGAACAGCTTGGGATCAGAAACACCCTGGACTGACACCTTGGATCCTACTCCCCCTAGAGGAACACCCGACTCACTCTTGAGGGAATGGGGAGAAAACTGCCTCTGCCAGGAGTGGAGACTGAACTAAGCAATAATGGGGCAGTGGGAACATGGGACTGCCTGCAACCTTCCCAGGGAGGGGATGGGGATTTATGGAGAAGAAAGAATGACCTGATGTGGTGGGAGGGGGTAGGGACCTTGAATAAGGATATACAAGGACAGAAAGTGTGACTTCTTTGTTAATAATAATAATAATAAAGAAAAAGAAAAAAAGAAATTCATCATATTTGCTACCTGCATCAGGGGTTAATATTCAGTTTTGGCAAAGATTATCAATTTGGGCAGAAAAGTTAGAAGACAACATCTGATTTATTTATTCTCAGATTGTTGAGAAACTTAGTGACTTGAAAGTTCATAGTATAAAACTATGTCTTGAATTTAAAATCAAATAAAGTTTTAGGTACAAGATCTAGATCATTCAACAAAATATTTGTCTATGATAAGAAAAAAAAGACTCAGATTTGATTCTTGCATAGATCTGTCATGGTGTAGCACACCCAAAATCACAGAACGATCACAAGGAGAAAGGCATCCTTGGCTACATAGGGAGTTTAAGATCAATTTGCAATGCATGTAACCTTATAATAAAAAGTGAGAAACCTAAAATAAAAATAACTCTTTTGATGTTCTACTATGTTCATATATTTATATTTATACAAATTTAACCTATAAGTTATATATGCAAAAAATGTTATTTGATTAAATGCCCGAATATAGACCAATACAACTAAAGAGCTAATGAAGTATATGCTGAATCCTTGAGGACCTTAAGAGTCACTAAAGAAAATGTCCATTTTGTTTTTATATCCGTGAGTGTATCTATAAAGAATTCCATAAACTTCAGGTTGCTATATTATTAAACTAGGCAAATTTTACCTAATTTGCTGTTAACATTTATACTATTAAAAATTATCTTAGCAATATACATACCCAGTTATATATTACTTAATCAAGAAATTCAATATTTGACAGGAGCTTTCCTTAATATAAACAGGGTTGACTGATTTGTTGAACAGTCGTTTCTTCTTAATGTTCAACATTACAACTCTGCTTACTTAGTACTTCAGTAACATTCACTGCTTTTTCAAAGTACTGTAGAGCTTTTGCTTCAAAAATTTTAGCAAACAATTTCTGAGAGATAATTCTTTCACTGTAGGACACAGAGAAATTTATTGAATGTGATCCTTCTTCACAGAAAGCTAAGATGCATATAATAATGAAATGAATAGTTGAAGTTTTTAGAGATAAGAGCAAATAAAATTGTAAAAGCTAAGCTTGAGCAAATGAAAATTGTAAAAGCAAAGCATTTCACTGCCAACTGGTGTGACTGGAGGAGAAGGCTGAGCTTTTTAGTTAGGCAATGAAATTAGACAAAGTATTGACAGATAGTTGTGGTAAAGGAGCATCCTTATTTGTTTTTCTTCCCTGACTCATGAGTGTTCAATATCAGTATATTATTTCTTTGAATGGTCAGCATCAAGTTTTGGCTGCATATTTCTCATCTAAAATCTCTTCTCTTAACTTGCTTTATATTTGCAAAGCTGCTCTCTGTTCTGACTTTAATTGAAATGTCAATGGTATTAGACAACTTTGATCTGCACATCACATCTGCACTACTAGGAACTTTTTTTTTTTGCTTAAGAAGCATATTTTTCTCTATTTCATGGTAGCCATTTTTTCAAATTTCCTTTGTTGTAGCCTCATTTTACAAGTTTTTTAAATGGTGACATCTGAGTACTCAGATATTTTTCTTTACCATTTCAGATGGCCATTAATTTTATTTTTTATATTTTCTCACCACATCAACACTAGAATTTTAGGCATGTCAGAAGTTCTTAAGCTATGTTTTCTATTGTAGTGAACAAAGGAGATTATTAAATTCCCAGTTGGAATTTACATTTAATTATATTGGAGACAGAAGAGCACTAGTATCTAATTTGAAATCTCCTGTGGTCAGATATGTGTGTATTTGTTGAGAATCAAGGACTGGTGTGAGGTCATCATTTTCTATATCATCAGATGTCATAAAATTTAGTAATGCAAATGGTTTATCTAACTGAGTTTATTCTTGTTGTTCATATTCATAAAATTCATTAAACTTAAAAAAGTTGCATTGTTTAACTCATAGTTTTATAAGAAGAAAGTATAATAGTGTATATCTCCAACAGCTCAGTTTGTTTTGAGGAACCTCTATCTAATTTCTACTATAATGATTGGACCATACAGATAACATAGCTGTGAAGAAGTGGTTCAGAGTGTGAGATGTGGAAAAAGAGAATAACAGTGGCTAGACTTTTTCTTTTATAGAAATCAACTCTCTTGAGAAACAACTGAGTTTGGAAATCACTGTATTTAACCTGATTTTAATTTTTTTCTCAAGTTACATCAGACATATTGGCATTCTTATAATTTTTAAAATACCTTTTGCATGCTCAAGTAAAGGGATTTAGATTTACTATTACATACATTGCTATATAATGTAACGAGTTCTCTTGTATGTCAAGTATTTTTTAATTAAGGTGAATGATATATTTTAGCTCTAACTCCATCTGCTTATTTATTTAATTTCATGTCTGACATTGACACTTGCTTATTTTCCATCTTCTAAAATGAATGTTCTCTATAATAGAGTAAGAATATAGATTCTTTTACAATTATACCTATAGCATCTTAAGTAGCAATTTTGCCTTAGTAGTGAGTATAGAGAAACATGAATATATGACTGTAATGGGAAAGACTTAACGTTAAAGGAAAATATGCAATACAAAAGAAACTAATCTGGGAGATCATAGTTGGAAAGAGGTGTGTAGAAAGGTTTGGCAAATGAGTGGTTTTGATAGGGAAGTAAAAACTAGAATGTGGAAAAGACTAAAGGACAGATAGATTTCAAGAAATGGTATTACCATGGATTCAAAAATAACTGAGACTGTACTCTTACTACTAACATTTACTTTAATTATTTTATACATTATATATAACATTCTGACCACAGTTTCTCATATTTCGTTTTCTTCTAGTCTCACCTACCTCCTCTCTTCTCTAGATCTCCTGTTTCTCTTCAGAAAGGAACAGGCCTCTCAGGGAATTAACTAAACATGAAATTTTAAAAAATGTAATAAAACTAGTCAAAACCCTCATATAAATGATAGAAGAAGCAATCTAAAAGATTTTTTTTCCCCAAAAGTAGGCAAAAGATTTAAATAAAGCCCCCACATACTCACACAGTTAGGAGTCCCCAACACCTACATATACAACCATAACATTTATTCAAAGGACCTTTCTAAAACCCATACAGGCTTCGTGATTGCCACTTAAGGCTCTATGAGTCCTTATGAGTCATACTTAATTGATTTTCTGGCCATGTTCTCATAGTGTCCTTAATCCTTCTGGTTCTTACATTCTTTCCTCCCCCTTTCCACTAAGTTTTGATACATTGTCATAATTTGCATTTTAAACCAATGTCCCAATGATAATATATCTCACATAATATAACTAGCATATAGAACATCATGAGAATCATACGGCCTCTGGCAGAGGTGTCGGTGAGGAAGGACTCTTTCTTTAAGGGTCTGGTCACAGGGAATTTAATTATGCTCCAGTAAGTAAATGAGCAGCTGAATGGGTTTTTTTTTTTGTAAATGGGGAGATCATAAGAGTGGGTATGAAACTGAGAGGACTGATAACTGAGATTGATGGGGTATGTGATATAAAATCACCAAGCAATAAATAAAAATATATAATAAAAAGAGAATCATACTATAATGCTATTAAGGGAAAAGGATATGAAATCTCAATAACAAGTCAGCTTTGATATCACATACCTGTAATATTAACTACTAAGGACCCTGAGCTAAAAGAACCACAACTTCAAGGATGACACCTTGTCTTGAAAATATAGGTGAAAAGAGATTGCCTGAGCATATAACTTAAGACTAGAACACATGCCTAGCTGATACAAGGCCCTGGATTCAGTCCCTAGCACTGCAAAAGTAAATTTAAAAGAAAAATGTCATGCTCACAAATAGTCAAATATCAAAAGATAAAAATGTAAATATATCAAAAAAACCAATTTTAATAAATCTCAGTATTTCTAAATATACTTTTAGATTGGTCAGATTAGCAGTTTAACCTTCAAGAGAGTACCACCAATCATAATAAATTTATATTGTATTTATGTGAGTGACATGTTTTATTCTTCAAAATGTCACTGCAGTCATTGTTAATGAATTATTATAAAAAGACATCAGTTGTAGAAATTACCTTGTACATTCTAAGTGTTTTTTCTTATATTTAAGATTTATAATATTCTTTGATGATTTTTTATTATTATTCTCTCATATATTACATCCTAACTACAGATTCCCCTTCCTACTCTTTTTACATCCTCTTCTTACCACCTGCACTCTCTTTCACATTCACTCCTTTTCAGTTTTTTTTCAGAAAATAGGCATCCCAGGGATATTAACCAAACATATTATAACAAGTTACAATAAAACTAAGCACACAACTTATGTTGACTACTCATGGGAGGCCTTATAAGTAAAAGATGAGGAGTTAAAGTGGAGGGAAGTAGAGAGGATTAGGAGAAGGAGAGAGAGACAGAACAGTGGTTGATATGTAAAATGAAACAAAAAATAAAAATTAAAAATAGACTGAGCATAAAGACTCATATCAAATCTGGATGAGGCAACCCAGTAGGAGGAAAAGAGTCCCAAGTACAGGTAAAACAGTCAAAATACTCCCACTCTCATTGTTAGGAATGCTACAAGAAAATCAAGTTATAAAACCATAACATGCTGAGACCCTGGGTAAGACACAAACAGATGTCATGATTCAGTTTTTGTGATCCCATATAAGCCTCATTTAGATAATTCTGTGTGCTGTATTCTCCTGGTGTCCTCTACACAACTGACTCTTATAATTCATACTTTGCCCACCTCTTTGGGGTCCCTCAAAATGTTTGACTGTGAGTCTCTTCATGTGCTTCCATCAGTTGTTGGATGAAGCCTCTCTGATGATGATTATGCTTCAGCCTAGAAGTTAAGCAGAATACCATTAGTAGACATTTCATTGCTTTATTTTAGATATTTTAATGACTTCCAGTAAAAAATACATTCTAACTACCAAAATTATACTCTAAAATAAATATATAAATTCAAAAAGATTCAGTTATAAAGCTAGAGATATAGGTTACTGCATAAATACACTTGCTGTTCAGCCTGATGTTCTCCAATTTTCATATGTGAACATGTACTGACATACACACACACACATATGCATACACACAAAATTTTTTTAAAAACTCACACTAAATAAATATAATGTTACAAAATTGACTTGTGTGAGTGTTACTTGCGATAGTGAAGTGATTTGCTTAAGGCATAAAACAGGAATAATCTCTTAATATCATGTTTACTAAAAATACCAGTGAAGTTTCAAATTATAAACACTAATTTTTATGTAAACCAGATCAGAACAGCTCAAAACAGGATAACTAATTTAAACTGAACATGGTGGTATGCACCTTTATTCCTAGAACTTGGAAGTCCAATGCAGCTAGAACTCTGGGCTAGTAGCCTGGTTGACATTTTAAGTTTCAGGAAAATTAGTCTTATATAGCATGACATACATGATTATTATTAAACTACTCACTTTCATGTTGTTTTTTATAATCTTAGAATGTCATAATGCTTTTCCCTCCCCAAATATCAGACTATACCAAATTGTCATACATGAATATCTTTCTACATTAAACTGCCATTTTTACTGATATTATTGATTTTACAACTTTGCATAATATTTGTTTCCATGATTTAACCACTAAAAATTACTCTGAATATTAAGCTGAACGAATATGAATATGTGGCATAAGAAGTTAGCATGACAGTGGTAGGGATGAAAAAGTTTCATCATTCTTGTGCGCATAATTTCTGTTGAAGACAGCAGCACTGTACCTAAATATAGAAATACTAAGTAGTGGTGACAGTAGTACTTCCCTTCATCATGAGCAAACTGACAAATTCAGTGCACTTAAATATTTAAGAATAACTAAGTTTTCAGAGAATTAAATAGAGTCCTTTATTTTCCCAATGTTGTTTATTACATAGTGAAGATTCATAATTTGAAGAATCCAAGATTTAAATAATTTTCAATATTGTCCTATTTCTTGGCAGATATACACCATTTAACTTTCAAAATTATAGACAGATTTGTATGTATGTAACTCTAGAAAATGTGGCCTAGTGTAGGCCAAACAAACCACACACAAACCAAAGATCTACTTTATTACTTTTAGAAGAATCATGCATAGACTTAGGTTTTATGAGTGCTTAAAATTTTTTAGCCACCTTCTTCATGTTCAAAGGTACAAAATAACTACTCAAGTTTGGACAATAATGCAAAATGAGCTTCCATTTATTTCAGGGGAACTGTGCTATGATAATCTTCATTTTGAGTTAAAGTTAGTGTATATTTATATTAGAAAAGAATTTTAGTAATATGCTGATATTTCCTTTATCTCATAGTTGAGAGTGATAAAAGATATAAAATGCAAATTTTAAGACCCTGGTTCATAGATTTAATGGAAGTTTCAAGATTTTGATACCTAATTGGATTTTCCAATCATACTATGGTATGGACTGCACAAATTTTGTATTACCTTAAAAAAACCCAAAAATTTTATGATTGGTTTAGAGTAATTATCTGTGACATAAAAAAATAATTTAATAGAGTATAATAGTACATTTAAAATAATTTTAGGCTTGATATTAAGTATTTTTATGTTTTTAGCTATTCTCATATGGCTAAAGTGAGTCAATAGATGAAAGTAAAGTTACATTAAATTCTAAAAAAATGTATAAAATCAAAACAAATAAAATGAAACATAAAAGTTTTATGTAACTTAAATTTAACAAGAATAATTATCAAAGAGAGTATATATATATATATATATATCATATATATATATATTAGTGGTTGGAAGCATTATGTTCATTCTGATGTTATGTACTGGGATTTATTTTACAATTTACTGTATAAGATAATTTACACATTTTTATCTTCTTTCTTCTAAAACCTTCCTGCATGTTTTAATACGTTTGGGCCTATTTATTATCCAGCAAGTGTTTACTTTGTTTTGATGACAAACAATTAGTGAAAACATATCTTGACTTAGAGTAAAAGTAAAGCAAGTTACATTTGAAGAACTAATCTTTTAGTGGTATGATTAAGATATTTTTTTCATTTTCTGTCAGTTACTTTTCTTGAAACTGAAACAATCAGTCATGCTGGTTCTTAAATGTGTCATGACTGCAAATATAAAATTTCATTTTTTTCTCCTAGACATTTTAAAATTGTTCTCAGTGTAATAAATAAAACTCTATTCTTTGGGAGGCTTTGTGGTGATACATTGTGTATTAAATAAAATTGGTCTGGCATATCAGAGTACAGAAATATTTCTTCATATTTTTTGTGGTTGTTGTTTTCTTTTTCTATTTTTGTTTTCTGTTTGAGACAAGATTTTCTGTGAAACAACCTTGGCAGTCCTAGGTCTTGCTTTGTATTTCAGGCTCCCCTTTAACTCACAGAGATCCTCCTGCCTCTGCCTCCCAAGTGCTGAGACAAATGCCTTGCTCCACCACTGCCTGGCTGGTAGGTCTTGAATTCACAGAGATTCAAAAGGATCTCTGTCTACCAAGTGATGGAATTATAGGAGTGAGTCACCATAACTTGTATCAAAAATTTAATTACAGAGTTCTCTTTTTCTAAACTTAAAGCATTTACCCATTAAAATCCTATTAACATATCTGTTGCATGGTACATATTTTAATTTTTTAAATTTTGCAAAATTAAACATATTCATTTGCTAAATTCTATTTCTATGTATACCTTTAATATTAATTTTTGCCAGTAATGGATTTTGGTTATAAAAAAGAAAGGTAGGAATGTTTTTTGCAATTTCTTTGGCTTGTTGATGTTATATTTTTTATAAAACTCTGAGACTTCTAGCACATTTTCCATTAATAATTTATCAAGTTTTTCATTAACTTGTGATAGAGGAGCTAGCAGACCAGTATGGGAACCGAGGTGTATTATATATAAAGAATAATTCCCCCATCTTATTATTTCTTGTAACAGAATAAATAGTGCAGTTAATTCTGACTCAGCAGTAAAGAAGTCAGCAGTTTTGATGTGTAAAACAACTCTTTCTGCATACTGGGAGTAAGCGACTATGTTAAGAGGCTCTGTAAAATCCATTTATACCAATCATAACAGCATATTATTTTGATTTAGACAGAATTATAGGGCTTTGAACTACTTCATTTAGATTTTCTGATTTGTAACCTGCCTTTTATGTTTTGTTTGGATCAGTATAAACTGTAGGGGCTCCTGAAATTGGTGCTTCCCATATAACATGAAGAAGAATTCAAATAGTTTCCTTTATAAATTAAATAATTTTGCTTTGGGGATATCTGTTATTAATCTCTCCCATAATATTTGCCTTTTCTCCAGTCATATTTAATTCTAGTCTATGTAATTGGGCTATCTAGCCTGTGGATTTTAGTGCTTCAGAAAGTGTTAAAGGTACACCTTCTCATCTGTATGGGTTTTAGGCTAGCTCATTCATTGGTTGGCTACTCCCTCAATCTCTAGTTTATCCTTATCCCAGCACATCTCACAGGCAGGACAGACTGAAGGTCAAAATTTACATGGTTAGGTTGGTGTTCCAATCTCAGAACTTGAAGACTTGCCTTGTCATAGGATATGGCCAATTCAGGCTACATATTGGATATTGCTAGGAGTCTTACCTGGGATCATCCTTGTAGAAACCTAGGAGATTAACTTGGACCCTGTTTCTACCTTATAAAAATGCCACCTCTTTTTACAGGATACTTTTTATACTCTCATCCGACATTACCCCAAATGCATACTCACCCACCCACAATTCACTCACCAAATCTCTTCTCTTTCCCATTCTCAGGGAGCTATGGGTGTTAGCCCTTGAAACATCCTTGTTACCAAGTCCATTTTGGTCTATGGATTGCATCATAGATACATGATATTTTACAGCTAATATCCACTTATAAGTGAGTACATGCACTGTTTACCTTTAGGGTCTGAGTTATCTCACTCAGGGTGATATTTTCTAGTTAAAGCCAAATTTCATGATGGTTATCTTTTAATAATTCTGTAATACTACATTGTGTAAACTTACCACATCTTATTTATCTATTCCTCAGTTGAAGTATCTTTAGGCTGTTTCTAGATTTTAGTTATTACAAATAAAACTGCTATAAACATAGTTGAGAAAGTTTCTTTGTGGTATGTTTCGGCATCCTTTGGGTACATGTCCAAAATGGTATAACTGTACCTTTTGGTAAATTGATTCCCAGTTTTAGGACAAAATGTCACATTGATCTCCAAAGTGACTATAAAAATTTTCATTCTCATCAGCAATGAATAATTGTTCTTTTTCCACATTCTTTCCATCATGAGCTGTCACTCATGTTTTTGATCTTACCCATTTTAATTTACACTTTTTAGATATTTAAGGATGCTATTTCTTAACATTTTTAAAAATATTTTTGGCCCTTTGATATTTTTTCTTTTAAGAACTCTATACATATAAAACTCATTTTTTTAAAAAAACATATTTATTTAATATACCAACCACAGATTCTTCTATAATCTCTCCCACTCCCTCAAATCTTTACTCTTCTACCCCAACCCCAATTCTTCCTACAAAAGGGTAAAGATTCACATGGGAAAATTTTAAAGCCAGGTACATTCAGTTGAGGCAGGACCATGCCCCTGCCTCCTGAATTAATGTTGACCAAGGTGACTCACCATATTAAAGGGCTTCGAGCCAGCCCATACATCAGGAAAAAAAATACTGATTCTACAACTGAGGGCCCCTCAAACTATACAACTGTCTCCATTATGCAGAGGACCTAGACTTATAACATTCTGGCTCCACAGCTGTTGATCTAGAATTCTTGAGTATTCTTTTTAGTTCTCTGTAGATTTCCCCATCATGATTTTGATGCCACACTTGTTCATATAATTCCTTTTTCTTCTCTTTGTATGGGCTTCAGGAACTTGGGATGGTGCTTTCCTATGAATCTTTGCATCTGCTTCCATAAATTACTGAATTAAGGTTCTATGATGCCTGTTACAGCATTAACCAATTTGATTACCAGACTAGGCCAATTTAGGCACCCTCTCCACTATTTATACTAGCTTATGCTGTGGTCATCTTTGTGGATTCCTTTAATTTTCCTAGCATTAGATTACTCCCTATCACAGTAATGTCTCCCTCTATCAAGATTACTCCTTTACTATTGTTCTCTAATCTTCCCCCAGATCCTTCTCATTCCCTCAGGTTTTTATCCTCATCATATTCTCTCTATTGCTCCCTACACCAATTTTGCTTCAGAAAACTTCTCTATTTCCCATTCCCAGAGTGATCCATGTGTCCCCTTTAGGGTCCTCCTTGTTAACTAGTATCTCTAAAGTTGTCTGATTATCCTTTGATTTATATCTAGTATTCACCAATGAGTGAGAACATACCATATCTGATTTCCTGGGTCTGTGTTACCTCACTTAAAATGATATTTTCTAGTTTCATCCATCTGTCTTCAAATTTCATGATGTCATTGTTTTTTACTTATTAGTAATATTCCATTGTATATCTGTAGTGGGATTGTTCTGGTACATTGTAAGTATTTGTCCCACCTACTGGTTTACTAAAAAGCTGATTGGCCAGAGGCAGACAGGAAGCATGGGCAGAATTACCAGACTAAGAAAATTTTGGTGATATCTTATCAGAGCAGAGACACTAAAAAGATGCCAGGAGATACAGAGGAAAGAACCTGAAATGCTGCTGAGAAAAGGTAATGAGCTGCATGGTTAAACAAAATATAAATCATGAGTTGAGTTAACATGAAGGAGTTAGCAAGTTATATTCTGGGGCCCTAGGTCAATCAGCATAAAATTTATATAAGTATCTTTGTGTTTCTGTGAGTCTGCAGGTCCATGATTTTGGTTGGCTGCAAGTCAGCAGGTCAGAATCTCAGGGTCAGTCTGGAAAGTCTGGGCCAGAAACCTTTTTCCAACAAATGGTACACTAACATGGGTAAAATATACCTAAATAAAGCTATATAAAGTTTAAAAACAATCTAGAGCACAGAAATGAATCCAAAAGCAGCTTCTGAGATATATCTCTCCAGTGGGCTAGGGTAACGAGACTGAGTGATGCATAGGATTAAATTACAAAATGGCATGTTTGCTGCTTGCCATTTAAGCTGCAACAAAGCTGGTTCCTGAGTCTTGGTATAACCAAGTAGCTGTATGTGGTGGATTAATATGTTTCTGTTTATAAGGACAAAAACAAAACAAGTCAAAGACTGATTCTTAGTAGCAGCGGTGTTTTCTTAGTAAGCTCTGTTTGATGTAGGCAAGCAGAGGCTTAGTTTTATAAAAAGAAGCTTCCTAATTCAGCCTTATAAGCAAAGCACTTGTGAATCTTTTAAGTGACCCTTTTATCAAATACTTAAATGAAGTTCATGAGCATCAGAAGACAGTGCTTTACAGGATGATTAAATAGATCCTAAAATTCCCCACAGTGGTAATTATGGGTCATACTAGTACCTGGGCTGAAAAATCAAAACCCTATAAAGCTAGTCTTAGGAGCAGGGTAGAGCCAACCAGCTGCTTTAGTTCAGTCTTTAATCCTTAGCCACACCTTAGCAGATTAAAGGTGTGGTCAGAAACAAAGAAATAGAGGAAGATTGGTGAAGTCAACTATCTCAGTCAACCAAAGGTTTGGTCAGAAACAGAAGAGAGGTAGGAAATAAAAGATTACTGTAAAGACAGATTACTTTTAAAAAAAGTACATGATTTATACTGTGTTGAAAAAATATGTAGGCTAGAGACAGAAAATATAAAGGTAAAAGGATAATTACCATAAAAAAGAAAGAGTAAAAAGAAATAGTAATAAGTTACATAAAAATGGAAAATACAAAGAGTGTCTGGATATTGTTTGCTATTGTCTTGTCTCTAAGTTTTTTGACTGAAAATGAAGTAGTAAAAGCTTCTAAAAGCCATTTAATTATAAATGATGCTGAATTAATTTAACTTACATATCTTATAAATAAATTGACTTTAAAATTTAAATCAAAAGATATGCTATTTTAGAGAAGAACTTTTTTTTTCTATAAAAAATGAGAGACTGTGGATTTCTTTCTGGTAAAGTAAATGAAGTTTGATTGAGGAAGACCCCCTGAAAAGACTATAGTGAAAACAAATGGCCTAGATGATTCAGCATTTCAGAATACCTCTGTTGCAATTTCTTTGTTTGGAGCTCTGTATTGAAAACAACTTCAAAAACACTGGCTGAGATGACCCAGCCTTAGTGACTATTCCAAAAAGAACTGTCCATAATCATATTTTTTGGATCCCCATGGGATTGTCAATGCACCCATTCATTAAGAAGTAGCCTAGAGAACTACACCCACATTCCTCAAAAATGGATTATGGATGTTTGTGTTTGTTTACTGTGTTGATTATAAATTGTTATAGACAATGGTGAAAGGGATATTAGATTTGGGATTCTTCTTGTTTCAAAAATAAAAAAGAGAAAATATAGTGGGATTTACATTATAAATATTTGTCCCTCTTACTAGTTTAATGAAAAGATGCTGACTAGCCAGAGGCGCACAGGAAGTATAGGTAGTACTACCAGACTAAGAAAACTCTGGAAGCATCTCAGCATAGTGGAGACACCACAGATATGCCAGGAGATACAGAGAAAAGGAGTAGAAATGCTGCTGAGGAAAGGTAACCAGGCCATATCGCTGAATAAGGATCATGTGTTGAGTTAAGATGAAGGAGTTAACAAGTATAAGCCTGGCTCTAGGTCAATCAGCATAAAATTAATATAAGTGTCTTGTGCTTCTGTGTGTCTGTGATTCTGTGGGACTACAAGTCAGCAAGTCAGAACCTTAGGGCAAGGCTGGAAAGTTCAGACAAGAAACCTAATACAACATGGACATGTAACACATTTTAAGAAAATGTATGAGGTCTGGATTTTATTAAGTGGGTAATAAGAACATTGGAGAACTACAGCATAATTAGTTTAACCTAAAAGTTAGTATAGGTGTAGAAGAAAAGGATATCTGGAGGTCTGAAGACCATTTTAAACATGTTACAAGGATGCAGCACAACCTTAAGGTTTGGATCAATAACAAGGAGGAAGATGAAACACAGTCAAAAGTGCTGAGTATGTATGGGGAAGCCTGGAGTACACAAGAGGTAAGAGTTTGGGAGAAAATCATGGGGTTGGTGATGTAACACCATATACTTAATTGTATTAATTAACTTTAAAACTGTGCTGAGCTTCCTTAGCCGAAGAAAGCTGACAATCATAAATGGTAAGAAGATGGATGAAATAGGTTAACATCACTGAAAGACCTCAGAAAAAGTTCCTTTCCTTTTTACTAGCACTCAACTGGCTCTGAGCATCAGATAAAGCCAATCACCAGCTGTTAGGCTCCTGTGAATATAGTCAAGTCAGGAGAAGCTTTCCAGTCTCCTAGTCCCTCTTAAATTCCCACTTTCACAGTTGCTCCTTAGAGCTCTTAGTTTTCTTTGATCCATGTGAAAAGCATATGTTCCTTGTGATTAAGTTTTTTTCACTTCAAGCACCTGTCAGGATCAGGAGGATTGCTCTGTGTAATTAGAGCTAAGACCCAATTAGTTTATTGTTGTGATTTGTAGTTTGGGTTTGTCACTAAATGTTAGATGCCACGTGCATCTAGGTTGTTTCCAGGTTCTGCCCATTACACATATTGCTGCTATGAACATAACTGAGCAAATGGCCTTGTGGTATAATAGAGCATCCCTTGAGTATATGACTGATAGTGGTATCATTGTTTTTTGAGGTAGATTGATTCTCAGTTTTTTGAGATACCACCCTATGGATATTCAAAGTGGCTGTACAATTTTGCACTTCTACCAACAGTGCAAGACTATTCCACTTGCTCCATATTCTTTCCAACATCGGATGTTATCAGTGTTTTAATCTTAACTATTCTGGTATATGTAAAATGATATCACAGAGACAATTCGATTTACATTTCTCTAATGGGTAAGATTTCAACATTTTGCCAAATACATCTGTTACTTCCTGGTTATAGTTTCTCCAAGGTATTTAATGCTACTTGCAGCTATTATAAATGGTGATGTATCCCTTATTTGTTTTTCAGTCCTTCTATCTTTAGTGTATAGGAAGAATGTTGCTTTCTTTGAGTGAATCTTGTATCCTGCTATATGGCTGAAAGAGTTATCAGCTGTAGAACTTCCCTGGTAGAATTTTGTTGATCACTTACATATAAAAATAAATCATCTGCAAAACTAGATAGTTTCACTTCTTCTTTCCCAATTTATATCCCCTTAGTCTCATTTCTTCTTTATTTATTTATTTTTTCTTGTGTGACTCAGATTTATAGATTCCATTTAAGGGAAAGACACAGATTCTAATAGGTCATTATGGACAAGAATTTTATGGGGTTTTTTTGCTCCTTTGTTTTTTATTATGAATAAAGTCAGATTTTCTATCCGTGTATATCCTTATTCAAGGTTCCTTCCCCCTCCCACCCTCTCCAGTCATTCTCTCATCTCCACATCTATTTATCTCCTCCCCAGCAAGGACAGGAGGTCTAAAGTTTCCAATATTGCACAGTTCAGCATCCACTCCTGGCAGATCCAGTTTCCTCACCCCAACATCAGGCCTGAGTCAGGTGTTCCTCTAGAGGGAGAGGGATGCAAGTTTTTAGACCAAGGTGTTTCAGATCCCAAGCTATTCAATGGTTGTAGCTTGGAACTTAGATGCTTTGCTTTTTGTTTTTTTTTGTTTGTTTGTTTGTTTAGAATCCACTAATGTGTCTTTTATCTTAGCAAAACTGACAGGTGTCAGGTGGTTTTACAAATTTGTTTTGATTTGCATTTCTCTGATAGCTAAAGATGTTGGGCACTATTTCAAGTACATTTCAGCCATTCATAATTCTTCTGCTGAGAATTCCCACTTTGTTTCTGAACCCTATTCTTTGATTGGTTTGTTCAAGGTTTTGAGCTCTAGTTTCTTGAGTTCTTTATATATTTTAGAGATCTGTCTTCTATCACTTTTAGGGTTGGTGAAAATCTTTTCCCATTCTGTAGGCTGTCATTTTGTCCTATTGACTGTGCCCTTGGCTTTACAGAAGTTTCTCAGATTCAGGAGGTCCCACCTAATGATTGTTGTTCTTAGTGTTTGTGTTACTGGTGCTATATTTAGGAAGTGGTCTCCTGGGCCAATTTGTTGGAGGGTATTTCCCACTTTCTTTTCTATCAAATTCAGAGTGACTGGGTTTATGTTGAGGTCTTTGATCCACTTGCATTTGAGTTTTGTGCAGGGTGACAGGCTTGGATCTCTTTGCAATTTTCTACACACTACCAACCAGCTATGTCAACACCATTTGTTAAAGATACAATCCTTTTTCCATTGAATATTTTGAGCCTCTTTGTCAAATATCAGTTGTTCACAGGTTTTTTTAGGGGTTAATGTCCAGATCCTCAATTCAAATTCATTGATTTACAAGTCTGGTTTTATTTGCCAATACCAGACTGTTTTTATTACTGTAGCTCTATAGTATAACTTGATGTTGGAAATTTTGATGCCTTTTAAGAATCTTTTCTTGAACAAAATTGTTTTGGCAATCCTGGCTTTCCTGTTATTCCAGATGATGTTAAATATTGCTCTTTCAAGTTCCGTTAAATATTGTGTTGGGATTTTGACGGGCAGTGCATTGAATCTGCAGATTGCTTTTGGTAGAATTGCCATTTTTACTATGTTGATTCCACCTATCCAGGAAAATAGGAGATATTTCAATTTTCTGATAGTCTCTTCAATTTCTTTCTTCAGTGATTTAAAATTTTTGTCAAATAGATCTGTTATTTCTTTGGTTATAGTTACTGCAAGGTATTTAATGCTATTTGCAGCTATTATAAAGGGTGATGTTTTCCTTATTTCTTTTTCTGCCCTATTAGCTTGAGTGTGTAAGAGGGCTACTGACTTCTTTGAGTTAATCTTGTATCCTGTTATATTGCTGGAGGTGTTTATCAGCTGTAGAATTTCCCTGGTAGTATTTTGTGGGTCACTTATGTATACAATTATATTATCTGCAAATAGAGATAGTTTCACTTCTTCTTTCCCAATTTGAATCCCCCTAATTTCCTTTCATTCTCTTATTGCTTTAACTAAAACATAGAGAATTATATTGGATAGATAAGGGGAGATAGTACACCCTTGTGGACATCCTTGTACAGTTACTGATTTTAGTGTGATGGCTTTGAGTTTATCTTCATTAAGTTAGATGTTGGTTGTTGGCCTCTTGCAAATCGCCTTTATTGTATTGAGATATTTTCCCTGTATTCCTGATCCCTCCAGAGCTTTTATCATAAAGGAGTGATGGATTTTTTCAAAGGCTTTGTCAGCATCTAAGGATATCATCATGTGTTTTTTTTTTCTTTAGATTGTATATATGATGGATGACATTTATGGTTTTTCGTATGTTGAACATCCTTGCATAAAATCTCCTCCTTTTCATTTCTGATTTTGTTGATTTGGATATTCTCTCTCTGCTCTTTGATTAGTTTGAATAAGGGCTTATCTATCTTGTTGACTTTCTCAAAGAATCAACTCTTTGATTCATTTATTCTTTGCATTGTTCTTTTTGTTTCAATTGTAATGATTTCAGCTCTAAGTTTGATTCTTTACTGTCATCTACTCCTTCTAGATGAGTGTGCTTCTAATTGTTCTAAGGCTTTCAGCTGTTGTTAGTTCTCTAGTGTGGGACTTCTCTAGGCTTTTCATGTAGGCATCTAGTGCTATGAATTTTCCTTTTATGACGGCTTTCATTGTGTCCCACATGTTTGGATACATTGTGTATTCCTTTTCATTAAATTCTGGGAAGACTTTGATTTCTTTCTTAATTTCTTCCTTGATGCAGAGGTGGTTCCGCTGATTGATGTTTAGTTTTCATGAGTTGGAAGGCTTTCTGTGATTTTTGATGTTGTTGAACTCTATCTTTAGGCCCTGGTGGTCCAATATGATACCATTAATTATTTCCACTTTTCGTGTCCATTCATATTTGCTTTATGACCTATTATGTGGTCAATTTTAGAGAAAATTCCATGAGGTGCTAAAAATTACGTGTATTTCTCTGTATTTGGGTAGAAGCTTCTGTAAATATCTATTCAATTCATTTGCATACTTACCTCTATTAGTGCCCTTATTTCTCTGTTGAGTCTCTGTCTTGTTGACCTATCCAGGCGTGACATTGGGGTATTGATGTCTTCCACTATTAGGGTATGAGAATTGATGTGGTATTTGAGCTTTTGCAGTATTTCTTTTACATATATGAGTGCCCTTATATACTGGGCATTAATATTCATGATTGAAATATCCTCTTAACCAGTTTTTCCAGTGATGAATAAGTAATGACCACCTTGGTCCCTTTTAATTGCCTTTAGCTTAAAGTCTACTTTGTGTGATATTATCATGGAAACCCCAGCTTGTTTCTTGTGTCATTTGATTAGAAAATCTTTTCCCAACCCTTACTCTGAGCCTGTTTCTGTCTTTGTGGTTGAGGTATGTTTCTTGTATGCAACAGAAGGATGGCTTCTGTTGTTGTATCCATCTTATTAGTGTGTTTATGTGTGAGTTGAGTCCATTGATATTCAGGGATATTAGTGACCACTGATTTATATTTCCTGCTATTTTAGGTGGTAGCTTGTATGTTTCTCCTTTCTCTGGGCTATTCTTCTGTGGGATTATTTATTGTTTGTGCTTTAGTGGGTGTAACTGGGATGCTTATGTTGGAGTTTTCCCTCTAATGCTTTCTAGGTGGCTGGATTGGTAGATAAGTATTGTTTCAGTGTGATGTTGTCATGAAACATCTTCTTTACTCCACCTTGGTGATTGATAAATTTGCTGTATACAGTAGTGTAGGTTGGCAGCCATGCTCTTTTAGTGTCTGTGTAACTTCTGACCAAGCCCTTCTTGCTTTCATTGTTTCCATTCTATAGCCAAGTGTTATTCTGATGAGTCTGCCTTAATAAGTAAGTTGGCCTTTTTCTTTTGTAGATCTTAAAATATTTTCTTTGTTCTGTATGCTTTGTTTCTTGATTATTATGTGATGAGCAGACTTTTTTGAGGGGCCATATCTATTTGATGTTCTGTAAGCTTCTTGTATCTTTACAGGCATTTGCTTCTTTAAGTTAGGAAAGTTTTCTTCTATGGTTTTATTGAATACATTATCTGTGCCTTTGAGTTGGTATTTGTCTCCTTCTTGTATTCCTATTATTCTTAAGTTAGGTCTTTTCATGGTATCCCAGATATTCTCAACATTAATGTGCTATGACTTTTTTGCTTACAGTATTTTTTTTTGACTGATGTATTTATTTCTGCTACTGAGTCTTCCAATTCTGAGGTTCTTTCTTCCATCTCTTGGATTCTGTGGGATATGCTTGTATCTGTAGTTCCAACTCTTTTCTTTAAATTGTTTATTTCCATCTTTGCCTCATTTTGTGCCTTTTTTATTGCTTCTATTTCAGTTTTTAGTTCCAGGAATGTTTCTTTCATTTTTTGTTTTTTTTTTCCTTTCTTGGATTTTTTTCTAGGATTTTTTCATTTCTTCCAATTTTTTGTTTGTGTTGTTTTTTTCTTTAAGGGAATTTTTTATATCCTCTTTGAAGGCTTCAGTAATCTTCATAACGGTGTTTTTGGTGTTGTTTCCTTTTGTTTCCTCTTCATTGTTCTGTTCAGTTATTGTAGTTGTAGAACCATCAGTTTGTTCTGGTTTTGTTTTATTCTTCTTTATATTGCTATATGTATTCTTGCACTGGCATCTGCCCATGGCTTAAGTGGTTCACACTTAGTTATCTCCTAGTCAGTTGTGGCTAGAGGGCATTTTTATCTCCGGCCTGCTATGAAAAAGTGGTTTGTTCGATCCTTGACTCCACTCTGGACAGGGGACTGCATTTCCAAAGCCCTCAGTCTTTGTTTGATAGTACAGTTCTCCCTGTTGATGGGGCCCAGCTGGCCAGGGCCTAGGGACTTCCGCCTAGAGAAGTTTGAGATCAGACCCTGGGGTGCATGCACAATCCCAGAGAGGAATTCTCCAGACAGGGGCCCAGGAGCTGGAATCTGCTCACCTTTCACTGTGCTCTGGATGTGGACAGAATTTCGAAGTCCTCAGTCCTTGTCTGATGATGCAGTTTGCCCTTGAGACTGGTCCAAGCTTGGCAGGGTCTAGGTCCTTCTGCTGAGAACATTCTGAGATCAGACTCTTGGGTGTGATCGCAGTCCCAGAGAGTAATTCTCCAGACTGGTGTCCAGGAGCTGGAATCCACTTACCTTTGATTCTGTTCTGGACAGGGACAAAGTTTCAAAGTCCAGTACTTATTATTTTCAGTGATCTTGAGAAATATATAAAACTCTTTAGCTAATGACACCACATACTTTAGCTGTGGACATAAAGCTGGTACTGACCTGGAAGATTTACCTTTACTTTTTTCCATTTATAATACAATAAAATGCTCTGCATTCTATTGGAAGGGAAAAATAATCATCAATTTTATCTAGCTTTGAAGTGGTCCAGCTGGAGAGAGAGAGAGAGAGAGAGAGAGAGAGAGAGAGAGAGAGAGAGAGAGAGAGAGAGAGAAGTGTATATGAACAAAAAGACCAGCAGCATGAGGAGGAGAACTGTACAAAATGGCTGAACTGAGCTATTGGGAGCTCAGTGAATCAGAAACAACCACTGAGGATTCCTTTAGGTAAAGGAAATAAACCTTTCAATGGTAGACGACTGTCAAAAGGCTTGGGCAGTTTTTGGAACATCTTGTCATAGTTTCATACTATTTTTTTGGTGCTTGACCTGACATCTTGGACCCCATTCCTACAGAGGAGTGCCTAACCCAGTCTTATTACTGGGATGAGGGAATCAGTCCTACCTCAGCTGGATATGCCAGACTAAACTGACCCATCTTGGGAATCCTTGCCTTTCTTGGGGAAAGGATGAGTGATGGGGTGGGAAGAGGCTGAGGGAAGACTGAGAGGGCCTAGGATGAGGGAAGGGTGGGAGAACAATGGTATATATATATAAAACCTTTTAAAATAAATAAAAAATTGAAAAAAATTGACTGGCATTGTAAGGCATGCCTAATATTACAAAGATCACATGAATATTATGGAAGCAAACTATGATTTTTTTTGACTGGATTTATGTACTGCACCATAGGGAGAGACTTCTATGTAGAACTATTATTAAGAACCTATGCTGAGATAAGTTACAGGCCCATAGATGAGAACATGTTAAATAAGTATAGCATAAAAATGACACCTAATGTCATATTGTTATACCCATAGATGAACACATCTTTCAACCATAGCATGTAGTGTTTTCCTTTTCATCAAATACCAGATAAAACAGACATTTTCAACTAGCAAGGGGTCAATAATTTACAAAACAAAATCCAAATTCTCAGCCCTAAATTGAGCTTTTATATAGCAGCAACAGCCCCTTCTTTCAAAGCTTAGTTACCAACTTTATTGATGTCTGAGTCTTGTAATTCATCTTAAATATTCTTTTTCCCACATGATATTCAGTAACCCCCTTAACACTATACTGATAAATGTTTTAGAGGTTTTAATTTGACTTTTTTTAGTTTTTCATTTATAAAATTTCAATAATTTTCAATATTTTTTCTTTGTATTAAGTTTATATTCTATATCCTGCCTTCAGCCTTTTAATTTAATGAAAATATCTATTTTTATTCTATTGAATCCTATTAAGTTTTGTGTATAAATGTCTTGACTAAATATATATATATATATATATATATATATATATATATACTATATACTATATACTATATACATGGCTGGTATCTGAAAATGTAGAAATGAGGATAAGATCTGTAACAGGAGTTACAGATTATTTATTAACAGCTTTGTGGGTTCTGAGAACTTAATCCTTGTCTTCTCCAAGAAGAGCAATCTCTCTATTTCCCCTCTTTGATTTAAGTTTTGAAACAGACACAGGAGGAGGATAAGAGCCAGAGGCATAGAATGAGTAAAAGGAAATCATGTCTATTGGACTCATTAGGGTAGCTGTACATAAAATTTATAGTTGGTGTTACAGTATATCCAAAGACCTGTGCAAGCACATGCTGCAAAATAACTCAAAAAGGTCATTGACCTTGACCAAGTATGTGTCTTTCTAGAGATTTATAGATAGCTAAGAACACATGAATTAATAAATGTTTTTGGAAGGGTCAGTTTCTGTTCAGATGGAGTCATTAAAAGACATATAATGTAAAAGTACCAACACCTCCTAGAGCTGTTTAAGCAGACCTGAATCTTTAGAAAACTTGATGAGTCATAATGCAGTCTCATCTAACTAGAGGCCCTCTAATTTGTTATCAAAACCCTAGGAGTTGCCTGCTACTTGATCTTTGTTTTCAAACACATTCCTTGGACATGCTACCCTCTGTATACCCTTAAAAAATGCAGGTTGTGTGTCATTCAGACTCAATTAAAAGTAATTCAACATGACCTAATCTGATTGGGTAATGTATGCAAACACATGGATGAACATACACATTAAACCAAATCTGCACCTTGATGCTGGTCTATCTAGGATGCTTCCAGAAAAGCTCATCCTGACTCTGTCAGAGGGGGCAAAGAAGGTTTAATTTTATTAGAGGAGGCTTTGCAAATACTTTTAAGTATTTACTTCTCTCTAGTCTAAAATAAAATAGAAATTTTCTTCTTCCCTCTACCTCATGGATAATTTCAACAAAAATTTGTGAGCTTTGAGTCTTCAGAACAATTAAAAAACATGTTATAATTTAAGGGAATATTAATTAAGTTTAATGTTGATTGCAAGAGAGGTGATAGATTCATTGAAAAATAATCTCTAGTGATAAGACAAACTTCATGAATATTCATCTACATATAGCTAATCTTAAATATTATGTAAATCATCCTGCAATTTAATATCAGTAACTTGAGGAAAGTATATCTAAAAGAATCTCATTCTGTCACAGGTACTATAAAAGCTCTGAAAAATGTAGTAGCCTTGACAAGTACTGACTCAAAGCAATGAATCATTGTCTGAAATATTCTGAATGATAGAAATGACAGTCAATCACCTTTATATATTTATTCATAAAATAACATAATGAACTAAAATTTTGTCATATAATAGTAATGCTCACTATGTTATTCTTAGTGTATTCTGTTCAGTAGATTTTTCCCTCTGATATAAGCTATTTTATTGCTCTGTTGCCCATTTTAAGTGCTGAATCTAAACAGAGGTTACATTATTTATCTTTGACACTCTAATGGGCATTACTCATTTTTTTTCTAATTATGTTCTGTTCATTTGGAGATTAAATACTTAGATTTCTTGCTATTTTCCCCTTTTGTTAGAGTAAGACACCAGTAAGGAGTCAACACATTTATTCTCTTTATTCCTCTCTTAGCTCAAAAATTGTCAATGACTGATTTAACATTATTTATGAATGTCACTTGAACACAAAGAATACCAGTTGCATAGGTGAATAGTTCAGTAATGCTCCCCAGAAAAACAGAACCCCTGGAAAAAATAACAATTATTGAGCCTCTGGTCAGAAGGTGTCAAAAGAGAACAATAAGGAAAAAAGCAAGAGCAGGAGGTCCCAATGTCCCAAAGTAGGCTAGTTCAGTATCCACTCCAGGCAGATCTGATTTCCAATAGGCTCCAAGTTGCCAGATCAAGGTGCTTCAGATCCCAATCTGTTCAGTGGTTGTGGTTTGCAGTTTGGGTATGCTTTGCTAATAAAAGCTTTTCTTAACTTATAAAATTTTATTAACTGAACTTTAAAATAATAACAATAGCGAAATACACAAAAAATTATAATGACAATTACTAAGTCCTTGAAGCTGAATGTCTCAACAGTCAGAGTAATGCCACAATAACAATCTTCTAGAGGGAACTGATGATCGTTAGATACAGAGTAGACTAGGTGGAGTGCCTTATTTGTCCTAATCTGGCACTTCACTGGAAGGTCAGAAAATTTCTGGAGAGTCTCTGGTCCCTAATTCATCAGGAATATTTAGAAACACCAATTTTGCTACCAGTATAAAAAGTAGTGGTAGCAACTACAGAATAAATTTATTTGTTAACAAGAGAAAAAAGAAAAATAAATGTTTCAATGGGACACTCTAGTAGAGGCCTGGAAGACAGTTTAGAGGAACACCTGACCCAGTCTTGATGTTGGGGTGAGGAAAGTGATCTGCCTGGAGTGAATGCTGAACTAAGCTACAATGGGACCTTGAGACCTCCTGCCCTTGCTGTGGAGGAAATAAAGTGATGAGGAAAAGAGAGAGTGACTGGGAGGGGTAGGAGGGGAAAAGGAGTTTGAACAAGGATATAAATAGATGAAAAAGATGTCATTCATAATAAAAAGACATAACCAGATATTCCATTATCAAAAAAGCAACGCAGATTGTTGAGGCACAGATCAAGAGGATTAAGAAGGAGAAATTACCAGTAATTGAAATAGAGGCCATACTTGTTACATTTTTAGTAAAGAGTCTATTTTATTCTGTCATGTCCTAGAAACTTTTCTGAGGCTAACTCAAATTAGATTAATTAATTAATTTATTTATCAACATCTATTATTATATAAAAGACATTTTTATTGAAATTTCTTAGAAAAGATACAACATTGAGGATATTTTAAAGAGGGAAATTTGATAAAGACAGCTTCAAATTTAACAATAGTTTTAGTAAGTTCATTCTTTTTTGTTGTTTTTGGTTTTAATATTATGAATAAAGTCTCATTTTTTATCCAAGTATCCCCTTGTTCAATCCCCCTTTCCTCTCCTATCCCTCCTAGTCACTATGTCTTCTCCCTGTCTCTTTATCTCCTCTCCAGCAAGGGCAGGAGGTCCCAAGGTCCCAAAGTAGCTTAGACATATTAAATAATGAAAATAATTGTTCTTTGTGTCTCTTTTCTCTAAAAGAAGTGGAACATAAAAAGTAAAATCTAATTCACCTCAAGTGAGGTTAGGCTCAGCTACAGATAAGGAAAGCACACTAGGTCACAACTAATGATCAAAGATGCACTATGGCAACCACAAATTCCTGCTAGGCAACCCTTCTACAGTCAAACCAGAAAGGTTTTGTTTTTTTGTTTGTTTGTTTTGTGTATGTTTTGGGTGACTTTACTCACCTATCTACTGCTTATACTTCAGTGTTTGTGAGACATCACTCAGGAAGACATTCTCTATACCCATCCATTTGCCTACAAATTTTAGTATATCATTTTTTTCTTACAGCTGAGCAGTACTCCATTGTGTAGATGTACCACAGTTTGTTAACCCATTCCTCAGTTGAAGGGCATCTACATTTTTTCCAGGCTCTAGCTATTACAAATATTGCTGCTATGAACATAGCTTTTGTGGTGTAAATGTGCTTCTTTACCCAATAGCAGCATTGTTGAATCCTTGGGAAGAATGATTCCTAGTTTTCTGAGAAACTGCCATACTGCTTTCCAGAATGGCTGTACAAGTATACACTCTCACCAACAATGGTGGAGTGTTCTTGTTCCACATCCTCTCCACCATAGGCTGTCATTTGTATTTTTGATCTTATCCATTCTGACAGGTGCAAGGAGGTATCTCAAAGTTATTTTCATTTATATTATTCTGCTGGCTAAAGATGTTGAGGAGCCTTTCAGCCCCTTGTAATTCTTCTGCTGAGAATTTCCTTTTTAGTTCTGAACACCATTTTTAATTGGGTTATTTAGAATATGGTGCTCTAGTTTCTTTAGTTCTCTATATATTTTATCTTATTTTTTCATCACATCAGGATTTTATATTATTATCTTACCTTTAAATTAATTCGAACCAACATTACAATCCCTTTGTTTATGTGCCATCTTCAATGTATCAAAACTCATACTGAGCAATGATTTCTGTCTTGCAAAAGAAAGTTTACTTTTGCACATGTCTAACCTGACTTTGCTCACAAGCTGAACAAAAACATACAAATACAAGTGCTACAATTGTTTATATATTTTAGAGATTAGTCTTCTGTCATTTGTAGGATGAGTTACCTATTCTGAAGGCTGCCATTTTGTTTTAATGACTGTGTCCTTGGCCTTAAAGAACCTTCTCAGTTTCAGGAAGTCCCACTTATTGATTGTTGTTCTTAGTGTCTGTGCTACTGGTGTTATATTTAGGAAGTAGCCACCTGTACCAATGCATTAGAGGGTATTTCCTACTTTCTTTTCTATCAAGTTCAGTGCAGCTGGTTTTATGTGGAGGTCTTTGATCCACTAGGATTTGAGTTTTGTGCAAGGTGATAGATAGTCTTCGATCTATTTGCATTATTCTGCATACTGCCATCCGGTTATGCCAACCCAATTTGCTGAAGATACTATATTTTTTCATTGAATATTTTTGAATTCTATGTGAAAAATCAGGTGTTCATAGGTTAGTGGGTTAATGTATGGGTCTTCAGTTTGATTCCATTGATCCACAAGTCAGTACCAGGCTGTTTTTATGACTGAAGCTCTAAAGTATAACTTGACGTTAGGGATAGTAATGACTCCTGAGGTTCTTTTGTTGAGCAAAATTGTTTTAACAATCTTGGCTTTCCTGTTATTCCAAGCGAAATTGAGTATTATTCTTTCAAGGCCTATAAAAAATTGTGCTAGGATTTCTATGGGAATTACATTGAATCTGTGGATTGCTTTTGGTAAGATTGTCATTTTTACTATGTTGATCCTAACTATCCAGGAACATGGGAGAGCTTTCCAATTTCAGTTATTCTCTTCAATTTCTTTCTTCAGTGATTTAAAGTTTTTGTCAAACAGATCTGTTACTTCTTTGGTTGTAGTTACAAGTAATTGCAGCTATTATGAAGGGTGATATTTCACTTATTTCTTTTTTAGCATATTTGTCTTTAGTGTATAGGAGGGCTACTGATTTTATTGAATTAATCTTATATCCTGCTACTTTCCTGAAGTTGTTTATCAGCTATAGAAGTTCCCTGGTAGAATTTTTTGTGTGATTTGTGTATATAAACATATCATCTGCAAATATACTTTATCTCACTTCTTTTTTTTTAATTTGTTTCCCCTTAATCTTCTTTTGTTTTCTTATTACTTTGACTAAAATTTTGAGAATTATATTGAATAGATAAGGGGACAATGGACAGCCTTGTCTAGTTCCTGAGTATAGGGGGATTGCTTTGACATTCTCTCCATTTACTTTGATGTTGGCTCTAAGCTTCTTGTAAATTGCCTTTACTTACTTAGTAATTTTTCCTGTATTCTTGATCTCTCCAGGACTTTGATCACAAAGAAGTTTTAGATTTTGTCAAAGGCTTTTTTAACATCTAAGGAGATGATAATGTGACTTTTTCCTTCAATTTGTTTATATGATGAATGACATTTATGGTTTTTCATATGTTGAACCATTCCTGCATTTCTGTGATGAAGCCTACTAGATCATGGTGGATACCATTTTTTTATATGTTGTTGTAATTGTTTTGCCAGAATTTTTTTGAGTATTTTTGCATCAATGTTCATGAGGGATGGATATCTCTCTGAACTACAGGACTCTTGTGGTGGCCTGGGTAGTGTGTGAGTCATACATCTTCAGATAGCAAGGATCCCAGGTCCATAGAAGAGTGAGAGATTGAAAGACAGTCCTCTTCGGACAGTATAGATCACATGGCCTGTCCAGAGTAAGAGATAGTGTAGACTCTGTGTTCAGAGCAGACAGCAGAAAACCCCTGTAGCCACAACTGACTAAGATTCCACTAAGACCTAACTAAGAGAGAGCCAAAGAAGCAATGGGCAGTCACCAGTGCAAGAATACATATAACAATATGAAGAATAACAAGGCACCACCAGAAGAAGCTGATGGCTCTACAACACCAAGACCTGAACAAAGCAATGAAGAGAAAACAAAAGGAAACAGCCTGCCTTGGAGGAACAGCCTTTATGAAGATTATAGAAGTCTTAAAAGAGGATATAAAAAAGATCCTTAAAGGAATAGAAGAAAATACAAATACTCCTTCTAGATGAGTTTGCTTTTAATTTTCCTAGGACTTTCAGCTGTGTTGATAGTTCTCTTATATGGGATTTTTCTAATTTTTTCATATAGGCATCTAGTGCTATGAATTCTTTTTTTTTTAATGATTCTACCCCTTTATTCTGCCTGTTTAGAAATTACTTTATGCAAGCATTTTAGTGAGATCCCCACTGCCCAGGAGAGAAGCTTGACTACATGACAGTTTCTAGCCAAGTGTACTGACACTCATAGTAGGTACAGGAATTCTCTTCCTCCTCCACCACATTATAGTACAGGGTCATATTCAGGACAGGGCTGAGGCAAACGCTGGCCAATTTAAAGTTAATTATGGCCAGGCCAGTGCCCTCAGAAGCCAGAGCTGTTCCTTCACAGGCTCCCTACTGGGCTGGGCCAGAGCAAGGTCATGGTAGTCTGAGTCAGGCCTGAACTGGGGTCAGGGCAAGAGGGGCACAGGCACACATGGCTGGGCTAGGCTCAGGCCAACTCTACTGCCTCCTGCTCGCTGGACCTGCCCGAATTTTTTCTCTTAAGATGTTTTTATTGTATCCCATAAGTTTGGTTATGTTGTGGTTTCATTTTCCTTAAATTCTAGGAAGTCTTTGCTTTCTTTCTTAATTTCCTCATTAACCTAGATGTGGTTCAATTTAGTTTCCATGATTTCGTATGCTTTCTGTTTCTGTAATTTTTGTTGTTGTAGAACTCTCACTTTAGACCATGGTGATCTGATATGGTACAAAGAATTATTCCCATTTTTGTATCTGTTGATATATGCTTTATGACATAGTATACAGTCAATTTTAGACAAAGTTCCATGGGATGCCGAGAAATATATATATTCCTTTTTGTTTGAGTGGAAGGTTCAGTGAACATCTACACTGAACCTGATAGAAAAGAACATGGGAAGTCATCTTGAGCACATTAGCACATGAGACCACTTTTAAAACTTTATTTATTTATTTATTTATTTGCCTTGGTGTTTGCCTGGAACTGGAACTACAGACAGTTGTTAGCTGCCATGTGGGTGCTGGGGATCGAACCCGGGTCCTCTGGAAGAGCAGACGGTGCTCTTAACCGCTGAGCCATCTCTCCAGCCCCGAGACCACTTTTAAATATAACACCAGTAGTACAGACACTGAGAGCAACAATTAATAAATGATACATCCTGAAACTGAAAAGGTTGTGTAAAGCAAAGAACACAGTCAATAAAACAAAATGAAGAAGCCAGAAGAATGGAAAAGATCTTCAATCTTACATCTGACAAGGGACTGATATGTAAAATACATAGAAAACTCAAGATACTAGAGATCAAATAAACAAATAATTTAATTAAAAATGGGATGCAGAGATATATAGGGAATTCTGAATAGAAGAACTTCAAAGGTCTGAGTGACACTTAAAGAATTACTGAAAATTCTTAGCCATCAAAGAAATACAAAAGAAAATAACTGAGATACTCTCTTATACCTGTCAGAATGGCTATGATTAAAAATCAAGAAATAATACAGGCAGAGTTGTATAGATTTTATTTTTTTTATATTTAACTGTTTATGTTTTCCTACTTTATTTATTTTGTATTTATCAAGAAAAACAGTAAAATGAATCTAAAATGCTGATAAGTTAACAATAACTGTAAAGAAGATAACAATCACAAGCATGACTTATCAAGGGTGATAATGCAAATAAGATTGCTACACATATACTTACTTTGTGTTCAGCTTTCCCCCTGAATTTTTTTCCATCCCTGTATACCCTTATTCAAGATCCCTTTCTCCTCCAGCAACATCAGGACATTTTTCTTCTTCACAACTCCCCATCCGCTCACTGGTCAGGCAGCAGACAGTCCTATGGTCCCACTGATCCAATAATGCTTAGTTCAGTCTCAACTCCTGGCAAATCCAGTTTTGTCCCCCCTCCCTCAAGAGTGAGTCAGGTGTTCCTATAGTTGGAGTGGGATCCAAAGGGTCAGTCCAGGGTGTTTCTGATCCCAAGTTGATCAGTGGTTGTGGTTAGCAGCTCGGGCATGCTTGGCTTTTTTTCTTATTTGTTTGTGTAGAGACCACAAATGAGTGAGTACATCCCTTGCTTTTCTTTCTGAGTTTGTGATACCTCACTCAGGACGATATTCTCCAAATCCATCCATTTACCTGTGAAATTTAGGATATCATTTTTTCTTACTGCTGAGTAGTATTACATTGTGTAGATATACCACAGTTTGTTAATCCATTCTTCAGTTGAGGGACATCTAGGGTGTTTCCAGGTCCTTGCTATTACAAATAATGCTGCTATGAACATAGTTGAGCTAATACCTTTGGAGTGTGAATGTGCCTCTTTAGGGTATATACCCAGAAGTGATATTGCTGGGTCCTTGGGGAGATTGATTCTCAATTTTCTGAGAAACTGCCATATTGTATTCCAAAGTGGCTGAACAAGCTTACACTCCCACCAAAAATGGAAGAGTGTTTCCCTTGCTCTGCATCATCTCCAACATAGGCTGTCATCTGTGCCTTTTATCTTAGCCAGTCTAACAAGTGTCAGGTGGTATCTCAAAGTTGTTTTGATTTGTATTTCTCTGATGGCTAAAGATGAAGAGCACTTTTTCAGGTGCCTTTCAGCCATTCGTAGTTCCTCTGCTGAGAATTCCCTTTTTAGATCTGTACCCCATTTTTTGATAGGGTTATTCAAGGTTTTGGGCTCTAAATTCTTGAGCTCTTTATATACCTTAGAGATCAGTCCTCTATCACTTGTAGGGTTGGTGAATCTCTTTTCCCATTCTGTAGGCTGTCGTTTTGTCCTAATAACAGTGTCCTTGGATTTGCAGAAGCTTCCCAGCTTCAGGAGATCCCACTTATTGATTGCTGGTCTTAGTGTCTGTGCCACTGGTGTTCTATTTAGGAAGTGGTCACCTGTGCCAATTTGTAGAAGTGTATTTCCCACTTTCTTTTCTATCAAGTTCAAAGTGGCTGGGTTTAAGTTGAGGTGTTTGATTCACTTGGATTTGAGTTTTGTGCAGGGTGACAGGCTCTGATCTATTTGCATTTTTCTACACACTTCCATCCAGCTATGCCAACACCATTTGTTAAATATACTATCTTTTTTCCATTGAATGTTTTGGACCTCTTTGTCAAAGATCAGGTGTTCATAGGTTTTTGGGTTAATGTCTGGATCCTCAATTCTATTCCATTGGTCCACAAGTCTGTTTTTATGCCAGTACCAGGCTGTTTTTATTTCTGTAGCTCTATAGAATAGCTTGAAGTCAGGGATGGTGATACCTCCTGAGGTTCTTTTGTAGAGTAAAATTGTTTTGGCAATCCTGGCTTTCCTGTTATTCCAAATGAAATTGAGTATTGCTCTTTCAAGGTCTAAAAAATATTGTGTTGTGATTTTGGTGGGCACTGCATTGAATCTGTAGATTGCCTTTGGTAGAATTACCATTTTTACTATTTTAATCCTACCAATCCAGGAACATGGGAGAGCTTTCCATTTTCTGATATCATCGTTGTTTTCTTTCTTCAGTGATTTGAATTTTTATCAAATAGGTCTGTTACTACTTTTGTCATAGTTACTTCAAGGTATTTGATCCTATTTGCAGCTATTATGAAGGGTAATGTTTCCCTTATATCTTTTTCAGCTCTTCTATCTTTAGTGTATAGAAGGGCTACTGATTTCTTTGAGTTAATCTTGTATCCTGCTACATTGCTGAAGGTGTTTATCAGCACTAGCAGTTTCTTGGAAGAATTTCTGGGTCACTTATGTATACAATCATATCATCTGCAAATAGAGATAGCTTCACTTTTCTTTTCCAATTTGTATCACATTAATCTCTTTTCGTTCCCTTATTGTTTTAGCTAAAACTTGGAGAACTATATTGAATAGATAAGGGGAGAGAGGATATCCTTGTCTAGTTCCTGATTTTAGTGGTTTGCTTTGAGTTTTCCTCCATTAAATTTGATACTGGCTGTCTGCTTCTTGTAAATCACCTTTATTATATTTAGGTATTCTCCCTGTATTCCTGATCTCTCCAGGGCATTAATCATAAAGGAGTGTTGGATTTTGTCAAAGGCTTTTTCTGCATCTAAGGATATGATCATGTGGTTTTGTTCCTTTAGTTTGTTTATATGATGGATAACATTTACATTTTTTCATATGTTAAACCAACCCTGCATTTCTAGGATGAAGCCTACTTGGTCGTGGTGGATGCTATCTTTTATACATTGTTGTATATGGTTTGCCAAAATTTTATTGAGAATTTTCGCATCAATATTCATGAGGAAATTGGTCTGTAATTATCCTTCTTAGTTGTGTCTTTGAGTGGCTTGGGTATTAGGGTAATTGTGGCCTCATAAAAGGAATTTGGCAATATTCCTTCAGTTTCTACTGTGTGAAATAATTTGAGAAGTAACAGTAGTAATTCTTCTTTGAATGTCTGGTAGAATTAGGCACTAAAACCATCTGGGCCAGGGCTTTTATTTTTGGGGAAGTGTTCAATGACAGCTTCAATTACCATAAAGGTTATAGGACTGTTTAGGTAATTAATCTGATCTTCATTTAATTTTGGTAGATGGTACCTGTCCAGAAAGCTGTCCATTTCTTCTAATTTTTTCATTTTTGTGGAATACAGATTTTCAAAATAAGGTCTGATAATTCTCTGTATTTCCTGGAGGTCTGTTGTTATGTTCCCCTTTTCATTTCTGATTTTGTTGATTTGAACAATCTGTTTTTTGATTATTTTGGCTAAGGACTTATCCAACTTGATGACTTTCTCAAAGAATCAACTCTTAGATTCGTTGATTCTTTGTTTTGTTCTCTTTGTTTCAATTGTATTATTTTCAGCTCTAAGTCTGATTATTTCCTGCCATCTCCTCCTTCTAGGTGAGTTCACTTCTAATTGTTCTAAGGCTTTCAGTTGAGCTGTTAGGTCTCTAGTGTGGGATTTCTCTAGGTTTTTCATATAGGCATCTAGCACTATGAATTTTCCTCATAAGACTGCTTTCATTGCGTCCCACAAATTTGGACACATTGTGGATTCATTTTCATTAAATTCTAGGAAGACTTTGATTTCTTTCTTAATTTCTTCCTTGACCAAGAGATGGTTCAGCTTAGTGATCTTTAGTTTCCATGAGTTGGTAGGCTTTCTTTGGGTTTTGATGTTGTAGAACTCTAACTGTAGGCCCTGGTGGTCTGATATGTTACAAGGTATTATTCCATTTTTTATATCTGTTGTTATTTGCTTTATGACCTATTAATTATGTGTTCAATTTTTGTGAAAGTTCCATGAGGAGCTGAGAAATATGTATATTCCTTTGCGTTTGGGTGGAAGCTTCTGTACATATCTATTAAATCTATTTGCATCATAACCTCTTTTAGACTCCTTATTTCTCTGTTGAGACTCTGTCTGGTTAATCTATCCAGGGTTGAAAGTGGGGTATTGAAGTCTCCCACAATTAGGGTGTAAGAATTGATGTGGGATTCGAGCTTTAGCAGTGTTTCTTTTACATAAATAGGTGCCCTTATATTAGGGGCATAAATATTCAAGATTGAAATCTCCTCTTGACCAATTTTTCCTGTGATGAATAAGTAGTGACCATCTTGGTCCCTTTTAATTGCTTTTAGCTTAAAGTCTACTTTGTTAAATATTAGAATTGCAAACCCACTTGTTTCTTAGGACCATTTGACTGGAAAATCTTTTCCCAATCCTTTATTCTAAGCCTGTGTCTGTCTTTGCAGTTGAGGTGTGTTTCTTGAAGGCAACAGAAAGATGGCTTCTGTTGTTGTATCCATCTTGTTAGTGTGTGGCGTTTTATAGGAGAGTTGAGAACATTGATATTTTTTTAAACAATATATCTTTATTTTTTTGTTTGTTTTATACCTTCTTTATTTTGTATTTATCAAAGAAAAAACAGTAAAAATAATTTAAAATGCGGAAGAGTTAACAATAACTATACAGAGGATAAGAAGGACCCAGCAATACCACTTCTGGGTATATACCCTAAAGAGGCACATTCACACTCCAAAGGTTTTAGCTCAACTATGTTCATAGCAGCATTATTTGTAATAGCAAGAACCTGGAAACAACCTAGATGTCCCTCTACTGAAGAATGGATTAACAAACTGTGGTACATCTACACAATGGAATACTACTCAGCAGTAAGGAAAAATGATATCCTAAAATTCACAGGCAAATGGATGGATTTGGAGAATATCCTCCTGAGCTAAGTATCACAAACTCAGAGAGATAAGCAGGGGATGTACTCACTCACTAGTGGTCTCTAAACGAACAAACAAGAAAAAA
The DNA here is from genome assembly GCA_004025045.1 of Sigmodon hispidus. Classification (NCBI taxonomy): domain Eukaryota; kingdom Metazoa; phylum Chordata; class Mammalia; order Rodentia; family Cricetidae; genus Sigmodon; species Sigmodon hispidus. The sequence continues at coordinate 89,091 of PVIH01005214.1, forward strand.
AGCCAAACATGCCCAAGCAGCAAACCACAACCACTGAACAGCTTGGGATCAGAAACATCCTGGACTGACCCTTCAAACCCCAGTCCAACTATAGGAACACCTGACTCACTCTTAAGGGAGGGGGACAAAACTGGATTTAGCCAGGAGAGAAGACTGATCTAAGCATTATTGGGTCAGTGGGACCATAGGACTGTCTGCTCCCTGCCAAGGGAGGGGATGGTGAGTTGCAGAGAAGAAAAATGACCAGATGTGGTGGGAGGGGGAAGAGACCTTGAATAAGGATATACAGGGATGGAAAAAAAATTCAGAGGGAAAGCTGAACACAAAAAAATGTATGTGTAGCAATCTTATTTGCGTTTCCACCCTTGAGAACATTGATATTAAGGGAAATTAGTGACCATTGATTCATATTTCCTGCCATTTTGGTTGTAACTTGTTTGTATTTCCTTTCTCTGGGGTATTCTTCTGTGGAATTATTGATTGTTTGTGATATCGTGGGTGTATCTGGGATCCTTAGGTTGGAGTTTTCCATCTAATACTCTATGTAGTGCTGAATTGGTAGATAGATATTCTTTCAGTCTGACTTTGTCCTGAAATATCTTGTTTACTCCATCTATGATGACTGATAATTTTGTAGGGTATAGTATTCTAGTTTGGCAGCCACGCTCTTTTAGCATCTGTATAACTTCTGACCAAGCCCTTCTAGCTCTCATCGTTTCCATTGAATAGTCAGGTGTTATTCTAATTGGTCTGCCTTCATATGTGAGTTGTCCCTTATCTTTTGCAGCTCTTAAAATTTTTTCATTGTTCTGTATGTTTCGTGGCTTGATTATGATGTGGCACACTGACTTTTTTGGGGGTCATATCTATTTGGTGTTCTGTAAGCTTCTTGTATCTTTATAGGCCTTTCCTTCTTCAGGTTAGGGAAGTTTTCTTCTATGATTTTATTGAAAACATTATCTGTGCCTTTGTGCTGGTATTCTTCTCCTTCTTCTATTCCTATTATTCTCAAATTAGGTCTTTTCATGGTGTCCCACATTTCCTGAACATTTTGAGTTATGGCTTTTGTAGTTTTACTATTTTCTTTGACTGATATATCTATTTGAGCTACTGACTCTTCCACTTCAGAGATTCTATCTTCTATCTCTTAAACTCTGATTGTTATGCTTGTATCTATGGTTCCAGCTTTTTTATTCAGATTTTCTATTTCCATCTTTTCCTCATTTTGTGCCTTTTTTATTGCTTCTATTTCAGCTTTTAGTTCCTGGCATGTTTCTTTCATAGATTTGTTCATCTCTTCCAATTTTTTGTTTGTATTTTCTTCTATTTCTTTAAGGCTATTTTTCGTATCTTGTTTGAGAGCTTCGATGATCATCAAAAAGGAATTTTTGGTGTTGCTTTCTTCTGTTTCCTCTTCATTGCTCAGTTCAGGTCTTGTATTTGTAAGATTGCCACTTTCTTCTGGAGTTATCTTTCTGTTCTTTGTATTCTTATGTAAGTTTTTGCACTGATGTTTTTACATGGCTTCAGTGGTTCAAGATTAGGTGGCTCCTGGTCAGTTGTGGCACTTGGATTTGTGTGCCTCCTGTCACCTTTCTGGGTGGGGTCTGAGTCTATCTTTCAGTGACCCCAGTCATTATCTGTTCACTCAGTTGGAGGTGGCGGTTGGTAGCCATTCAAATTCCCTCAGCAGCAGCTGTGGGTATGGTGACAGGCAGACATTATCTGTGCCTGCTATGGAGTGTGCTGTTACTAGCTCTGCAGACAGCACCTGGTCCCGGAAGCGGATCCAGAACCGATGGGAGCTCAACTCTCCCTCCCTGGCTGGGATATAGGCGTTTGGGCCTTGTGACCCCTCCTCACCTAAGGGCATGGTCTGAGTCTGTCCTCCAGGGACCCCAGTCGCTATCTGATTGCTCAGTTGGGAGTGGAGGTGGGTTGTCCTGCAAATTCCCTCAGCAGCAGCTGTGGGTATGGTGACAGTCAGACTTTATCTGCACCTGCTACAGAGTGTGCTTGGACTTGCCTTTATTGATTTTATAGTCAGGGTGTTGTATGATATCTAAATTTGTCATGCAGTTTCAATGTTGAAAAAATATAGAAAGTTAGCTTTCATGTGAGACTTAAACTTTGTAATATATTTGGCAAAAAGATTTTTTGGCAATGAATGACATGGAAATGATTGAAAATTTTTAAACCAGGTAAGTTTAATCTTCTAGAAAAATGGACAGATTAATAATGTTGAAGAAAATAAGTTGAATAATCAACAGAATGTAGGGCATCAGAAGACAAGAGTTTAGCATGTAATGGTTGTCAGGATTTAGAGAAATCAAGCATCCTGATAAATTGTGCATGTTGTTATAAATGAATGATAGCCACAGTAAGTGTTAGAAAAGAATCCTGGGGCATGGAAGACAGATAACCCAATGAGTTTCAGATATTGTTGGTGCCATGGCCTCTTTTAGCTGAGTCAAAATGAGCAGGAAACAAATATTTTTCCTTTAAGCATTTCTCTTATTATGATTTTTTCCACATAAGTAAGGCTGTAGGAAATTTGACTCTAGAAAAACATAAGTAGAGATAATGGATGTTACTAATTTTCTTCATGAATTTCTGGATTATTTTAAATATCCATAATCAAGGTCTCTCTGCAGACATATGCAAAGAATAGTTGCAAATCAAAAAACAAAATTATAATATTTGGAGATATATCCAGGGAGCTGCTTCTTGAGCTGAATAATATCTAAGCTTAATTTTAACCTAAAATAAAATATAGTAACATAGCTCTAGAGTATAAAATAGCAATGTTAAATAGCTCGAATTTTCTCCCCACAAAACTAGTTTCAAAGTATGTGGGTCTGACCAAATTGCAAGCACACTGTTGCTAGGGAAAAGCAAAAGCATCACACATTTGAACAGAAGTACACGTCATAGACCCCAATGTGCCAGAGTGAGGGCGGGTGACATTACAAAAGCAGAAATACAAACTATTGAGTGGGATCTCCACCTTATCCAGATGGGAGTGCCCTTCAAAAGAAATATTATGATTACTCCAAATTTACACTCATGTTTCCATTGTACTTGGAAGAATGAAGTGCTAAGTCTGGCTCAAGATATTCTGCTGCTAATGTACTTTCAGCACCAATCACATTATCCACTTATATACTATAATGTTTTATGCATGTCTAACATATGAGAGTCAACTTATATACTATACTGTTGTATGCATGTCTGACATATGAGAGTCAATCAAAACACAATTATACTTTGTTCAAAGCAGTGTTTTAAGGCGAAAGAATAAAAGAATAAAATCAACGTTTTGTTTTTTTTTTTTTAAGCTAAGGTTCAGGTTATATTCAAAGAAGATATCTTCTAGGTTCATGTGAAAATTTATCTGAAAATATTTCTGAGGTCACTAAAGTTCCTCTGTTGCAATTCATAGAAATTTTCAAGCTTTCAGATAAGTTGGGTAAGTATCAGTAGAATAACTTGGTTGTATTTGCATGAGGATTTTGGCCGTTTCAATTTTATTTTCCTGTATTTGGATAACACAATTCATGGTTCATGCACTAATTGAAGAAGTATGCCAAAGAAATGGCTGGTATAAAACATGCACATGAACACACACACACAAACACACACACACACACACACACACACACACACACACACACACTGAAATTTCACATTCCAGGACTCATGCCAAGACCACTGTAGCGAAACATACACATTTTTGTATAGCCAGAATAAAATAGCAGAAAGTCAGAGTAAAAAAATGTCTTCCTTTCCAGATGTATTATTGTTTACATGAATCTATTATGCTGCTGGAAAGAAGATGAAAGTTTGTTTGCCATTACAAAAGTGCATATATTTTTAGAAATGCCACAATCAAACACAGTACTCCCCATCCACTACTGCATTTACCATCTTCCCAAAGTCTCCAATTTTTGTTATATTTTCTTCTTTGCATATTCAAATCTCAGTACTAATAAATTTATCTGTCCCTCATGAATTATTTAGTTGAAAGATAGAATTTGATACATTTTCTCCACATATAGAATGAACTACAAGAAATGTCTAATGCTTTCCATTTTATATTTTCGATAGCATTATTAGTAACTTTGATATACATGATCACTGTGATAGCATATTTAACTTTTAAAGCAATTCAGTTCCAGAATGTAAAATATTCTGCTATAATAAATGCCATGTATCATTTATTTAGAAATAGATAAAGAATTGTGATGATCATTTACGTTAGATTTTAACTACTTGAAGACCACATACTACAGCATTGCTATGAAATATTAAAGATGAGGAGAGGGGTGATGAAACCTTATTTTATGGTTCACATTCCTCTTTTCTTGTTTGAAATCTTTCAAGGCACAACTATAATTGACATTTCAGCCATGTTTTAGCACATGAGCTGTAAGTCTTCATCATTTTTTATTATGAATAAGGTCATATTTTTATCTATGTATACACTTTTTCAAGCTCACTTTCCCCTCCCATCACTTCCAGTCACTCCCTCTTCTCGACATCACTTTATCTCCTCCTCAGCAAGGGAAGGAAGTCCCAGGGTCCCATTGTGGCTTAGATCAGCATCCACTCCTGGCAGATCTGCTTTTCTCACTCCAACATCCCACTGGGTCAATTGTTCCTCTGGATGTAGTGGAATCCAAAGTGCCAGTCCAAGGTGTTTCAGATCCCAAGCTCTTCAGTGGTTGTGGTTTGTTGCTTAGACATGCTTTGCTTTATGCTTTTTTGTTTAGAGTGCACTGATGAATGAGTACATCCCCTGCTTATCTTTCTAGGATTATGATTCCTCACTCAGGAGGATATTCTCCAAATCCATCCATTTGCCTGCAAATTTTAAGATATCATTTTTTCTTACTGCTGAGTAGTACTCCATTGTGCAGATGTACCACAGTTTGTTAATTCACTCTTCAGTTGAGGATTACTTAGGTTGTTTCCAGGTTCTTGCTATTACAAATACTGCTGCTATGAACATAGCTGAGCTAATGCCTTTGGAGTGGAGCATATACCCAGTAGTGCTATTACTGATTCCTTAAGGGGATGGATTCCCAGTATTCTGAGAAACCACCATACTACATTTCAGAGTGGCTAAACAAGAATACACTCCCACCAACAATATAGAAGTGTTTCCCTTGCTCTGCAGCCTCTCCAGCATAGGCTATTATTTGTGTCTTTTATCTTAGCCACTCTGACAAATGTAAGGTGGTATCTCAAAGTTGTTTTGATTTGAATTTTTCTGATGGCTAAAGATGATGAGCACTTTTTCAAGTGCCTTCCAGCCATTCATAATTTTTCTGCTGAGAATTCCCTTTTTAGATATGAACCCCATTTTTTGATTGGGTTACTCAAGTTTTTGGGTTTAGTTTCTTGAGTTCTCTATATATTTTAGATATCAGTCCTCTATCACTTATAGAGTTGGTGAAAATGTTTTCCTATTCTGTAGGCTGTCTTTTTGTCCTATTGACTGTGTCCTTGGCTTTACAGAAGCTTCTTAGTTTCAGGGTGTCTCACTAATTGATTGTTGTTCTTAATGTCTGTGCCATCAGTGTTATATTTAGGAAGTAGTCGACTGTGCCAATTTGTTGGAGGGTATTTCCAATTTTCTTTTCTATAAAGCTCAGTGTGTCTGAGTTTATGTTGAGGTCTTTGATCCACTTGTATTTGAGTTTTGTGCAGAGTGACAGGCTTAGATCTATTTGTATTTTTCTTCACACCAACCAGCTATGCCAATACCATTTCTTAAAGATACAATCTTTTTCCCATTGAATATTTTGGGCCTCTTTGTTATAGATCAGTTGTTCATAAGTTTTTGGTTTAATGCTTTGATGCTCCTTTCGATTCCATTGATCCACAAGTCTGTTTTTATGCCAGCACCAGGCTGTATCTTTTACTGTAGCTCTAAAATATAACTTGATGTTGGGGATGGTGATATCTTCTGAGGTTCTTTTGTTGAGCAAAATTGTTTTGGCAATCCTGGCTTTTCTGTTGTTCCAAATTAAGTTGTGCATTGTTCTGTCAAGTTCCATAAAATATTGTTTTGGGATTTTGATTGGAAGACTAGATTAATTACCTAAACAGACCTATAACCCTTAAGGAAATTGAAGCTGTCATTAACAGCCTCCCAAGTTAAAAAAAAAAAAAAGCCATGTCCAGATGCTTTCAGCGTAGAATTCTACCAGATATTCAAAGAAGAATTACTACCATTACTCCTCAAACTGTTTCACACTCTAGAAACTGAAGGAATATGCAAAGTTCTTTTTATGAGACTGCAATTACCCTAATACTCAAGCCACTTAAAGATGTAACAAGATGCGGCAGGAGGAGGAAGATAAACTTAAATTTCTTGTTTTCTAATCTAAATTCTCTTTCCTTATGAATACTACCTAGAAACATCCACACAATTATATCAAAAAAGCAATAAAAATATCTTCAAAATATTAATGATGCATATTTGGTCAGTAATGATAGGCCCTTTTCCTACTATTTAAAAATAATTTGCTCACTCGCTACTATATATCTTCATTTTCTGAGTTATTATTTTCAGTCTTGGCAATCTTCCAGTGAGGTTGTACAATAGGGCTAAAATCTCTGTTCATTAATCTGAGACTTTATGCTCCAGATGCTAAGGATACCAATAAGAGTATATAGTGATCAAAAGAAACAATTCATGCCTGTTAGATTGGAATGGACAGCTGATTGTAAGAGCTAAGCCTGTGCTACCTCCAGTTGAGCAATTCATCACAAGAATGATGTGGTATGCCAGACATGATAAGAGTGATTAGGACAATAAAAAAATTCCCATGACTGAGTACAGAGGAATCTTTCTCAGAACTAGTGGGAAACTAATGACAGATTAGTAACAGAAGGGACTGTATCTCCATCCTGAACAGGTGGTCATCTCGTAATTCCTGTCAATGAAAGAAAGTTGTAATAAAAGATGTTCCATGCACAAAAAAGGCTGTGAAACATCAAGGGGATTTCAGTAATTGATCCTTTCCACACATTTCTTTTTCCTTGATATTTCTTGTGTTCTTTCCAGCCGTGTGTGTGTGTGTGTGTGTGTGTGTGTGTGTGTGTGTGAGAGAGAGAGAGAGAGAGAGAGAGAGAGAGAGAGAGAGAGAGAGAGAGAGAGTCTGTCAGGTTTAATTAACACAGTAAAATAAACTAAAGAGTTGGAAAAGAAATCAAATGCCTTTTGCTATAGTTTTGAAATATTACAGACACATCCTTTAAATAACACTTTAGCTATCCACAAATTTTATGCATTACAAAATTTAGAGATATTGTAATAATTTATAAGAATTTGTAAATGTATATAATTGTGTAACAATTACCAGACAAAATACATAACATTTCCAGGAACATTACATTTTCTTGTATTTTGCATCCCCAAGTCTTTATCTCTCCAGTCTATGGAAAATCTATTTTTTCTTTTTACCATGTTTATGTAGTTACGCTTCCAGAATTGTATTGATTAAATTATGTGTTATGTAAATATTTTGTCCGTCTACTAAATTTTATTTGGAACAAGGCCTTTGAGAGTCATTGCTGTTGAATATTACAGAAATTAATTTTTTACAGTTTTATGGCATGTCAATTCATGCATGAATGTTTAGGATTTTTCAACTATTATTTTATTTTTGATGAATAGTTATTCAGAGTATTAATTGAAATCATCATTGTAGTTTTAAAATGCATTCCACATTCAGGCTTCTCTCTTTGTCTGCCCCCTATTAATCATTATTACATATTTAAAATGACTTAATTTTTCATACATGAATGAGAGAGGGCATATATTGTTCTGTATATGATTTATTTCACCAGTGTATTTCAATCACATCCATTTACTTGTAAATATCATAATGACATTTTTTATATCTGAATAATATTCTATTATTTGTTTATGAGTTCCTCAGATAATTTGTATCCTGTTATTGGTAGTAATGACTAAATGAACACAAATAAGACAGATATTTCTGCTGACTTCATTTTATTTATGATTATTTTCAGGAATGCAACATTTAGGATATATTCAGAATGTATTCTTAGGATTTTGTGGCACATTCATATTATACTTCATAGTGGTTAACCTAATATATATTTTTACTAATATTATAAAGCATTTGTTATTATCCAGATCTTTGTGTAAATTTATTATTTTAGAGAATTTTAGATTGTTTTTTACTTTAATAAAAGATTGAAATAGAGTTACACCACTATTGAAAACTATACATAAATACAATCTACTGAGTCTTTTTTGTCCTTTGTGTGTTTATGGATTTACATATAAGTACTCTACATTGGACAACCAATGAATAGACTAATATCTGGGAAAAGCTAATTTTCCTTCTCTCACTCTCAACAGTTATATTTTTTGTTTGTGAGTTAGACCTCACTAAATTTTTCTTTTCTCATTTATATGTTTAGAGAAATTACAATTGTTCTGGTTTTTTTTATGTAGCCAGTTCTAGTAGAAACTGTTTCATGTCAAACTTTCTGTTATTTTGGATCTTTTACTTTTACCATACCATTTTCCATGTATGCTCCTTGAGCCATAAATGCAGGACATATGATGTAGATATATTTATTCAGACAGGGCTCCTCATGACTTATTCATCTCTCCATTGTGTGCAGTTATGATTTTCAATGATTACCACTATTAGTTATAAAAGGAGGCTTCATTGATGAAGGGTGCTAGCTGCACTAACTTGTTTATATAAAAATAAATTTTAGATGTAGCAGGTTTTATTGGACTGCCATCTCTCAAATCATGACACAGAGACTTATTATTAATTAAAAATGCTGAGCCTTAGCTTAGACTTGTTTCTATATAACATTTATTTAAGTTTAGTTAACGCATTTTTATTAATCTATAGACTTCCCAGAAGCTTGTTTACTTCATTTACATATTCTCCATATTGCTTTCCTGCTGGCTAGTCACCAGCTAGATGTCTGACTCACCTTTTCTTTCTGCCCACTAGACCCACCTATTTCCCCTCTGCCTAACTATTGCCTATTCAAGATTTATTAAACAATTCAGATTCCGTATGCAAGCAAGTTAAAATAGCAATCCATGTTTACATAGTTAAATATATAATTTAATAATTTTCTCACCTTTTGTGTAAATAGAAAGAATTGGATTTAGCTTTAACATAGTAAAACTACGCACAATAAGAAAAATATTAAGTATAGATTACATTTACAATATCCAAGTCATTTGCATTTGGGAAATTTAAAAAAAAATATTCTCTATGTTATCCTATATTTGTGAGTCCAAAGATTTGTGTCAAATTTTTATTATACAATAATTAAGAAAAACTATAACTATTTAGACTTCAACTCCATCAAAGACCACAGAAGGATTTAATAATACCTGAGTAAATAGGAAGAGCAGTGCAAGCCACTTCCAAAACTATAAAAAGGGCAGAGACATTTGGATACCAAGACAGTCACACGAAGTTTCTTTGTAATGTTAGGCCATCAGTCTTCGGCCTAATTTTCTATGAAACAAGAAATTTAAAGAACTGTCCAGCCTTGTCTAAGAAAACTTTGGCAGTTGTTTTTCTTTGTCTCTTATCTGTCCATTTTGGTAAGTATACTGTCAGCAGTCAAGGCAAGGACAATTTCTTACACAAATTTTTAGCTTTGCCAAAATGAAAGTAAACTCTATATGGAGGTTATTCAATGCCCATCATCCTTCTATGAAGTATATTATTACCTCCAGGAGCAGATGTGACTCATAAAAAGCCTTAGATTATTAAACATCTTAAATGCCATATTTTTGGCCTCTGAAGCATTTAGATATCACTTATCTATCTAAGATATATCTGTTTAACCTTAAAATCTATGTAATATGACAAGTTGTATTATTCATCATTATTATAGATGAATAACTACTAACTGGGATTTCTTAATTATGCATTACATTTTTAAATGAACTGCATAAGCACAATATCCAAAACAAGAGTCAAAACATAATATAATATTACAAATATATTTGAGATGTCTATCAATATACCCAAATCCATATCAATATAAAATATTTGAGATTACTTGTTGTCTATCATATATTCCTGTATATCCCCTAAACAGTGATAAATATCAATAATGCACCAAACAACCAAAAATCTCCCATACTGCCTCCTAGAAATCTGAGTGCTGTTTCCTCTAGACTGCTTCCTGTTTTCTGGGTTTGACATCATCTCATGAGGAAACTGACAAATCTGAGATAATGGAAAATTCCTGGGAAAACTAGTTATAACTTTTGTTGTCTAATTTGAGATCTTTATCTTTCAAAAGAATCAGTGTAATACACCACCTTTTTCCTGTTTTTTTTTTTTTTTTATATTTGTACCTAAGATTTTCAGGAGGTCTCCTCAATAAAACATGATCTCTTATGACCTTGAAAGAATACACAGCTTTTTGTTTTCAAAGCATAAGCTATTCTTGAACACAATTTATTTTCTGAATTTTATTTTAATGTTAAGACATTCTTAAATTACCTAGGTTGGTTAAAGTCAGCAGTCTCTTTTACACTTCATTGTTTCTCAACTGCTTTATTTTAGTCATTAGCATTTAAATAATTCAAACTAAACATGTCATCACACAGGATGCAGACTCCCTGTGTGTTTTTCACCTTTATGTGGCTATTTTTATTTATATTCCTTTACTCTCTCTTTAAAGTTTTTATTATTTTTAAACTATTGATCCTGTATCTGTATTCATTTTTTTCTTTCTTATGTACCTACACACATATTAAAACACACTATATCATGTTTAGAGTATATATATATATTTTTTGGTCTAGACTTTCTTTACTGTGCACCTGTAGCATTCTCTGACCACAAGATTTAAACCTTTATCTGAATGCATGACTTTGAACTGGAAACTGGCTCTACCCTGCTAAAGTCTGTTCGATTCAAGCTTTAACCCCATGGGACAGCCAAGTGTTGCTTTTAACTGGGAACTGTATTTAGCTGGAAGCTACATTTTACTACCCCAGGTCTAGGAATGTGGTGTCTGCATTGTGGCAGGCATTTTTAGTGCCAGTGCCTGAAAATTATAATGCCACCAACTCCTCTTCTCCTTATCATTGTTTTCTAGCCCACACTGCCAGAGGCATTCTACTTTACCAAAGACCTGACCAAAACCCTGAGTTCCAGAAAAAAAGGTTCTCTCCCAGAAAACAAGACCAACATTCTAAATATCAGAGAAACCTTGGGCAATTCAGAGACCAGTCACATCACCAGACCTATATCACCCTACTTGAATGGCAAACTATTCCTGAACCAGAGGTCAACAAGGAATTCAGAAGTACAGTTATCAAATTGAGTAGAGATCTTTACTCCACTATAGGCCACTACTGTGTTTCGAAGTTTTTTTTTGTTTGTTTGTTTGTTTTTTTTCTGTCATGACTGGTCCCATGGTCCGGTAGCTGCTTGGAAAATAATCAGTCTGTGGATTATATTAATTATAAATTGTTTGAACTCTATGTCAGGATTTTGCTATGTATTTCTTGAATCTTAATCCATTTCTAATAATCAAATGTAGTTGGATATTTTTGTCCTGACTTGGAACTCTTAACAACACAGAAGCTACTTCCCAAATAATTGACTCAGAGTCTTAATATTATAATAAATGTTGTGCTCATAGTTCAGGCATATTGCTAACTGGCTCTTTTGTTTAAATTAGTCCATAATTCTTATTTACGTTTATCCACATGACTTGGTATCTTTTTTTAGTATTCTCATTTTGCTTCTTCTGCATCATCTGGCTGGTGTCTTCTCTCTGCCTTTTCTCTTACAAGAATTCTTGTCTTGTTGCCCCACTTCTACTTTCTGCCTAGATACTGATCAATCAGTCTTCTATTAAATCAACATGGGTAACAATCTTTACAGTGTACAAGATTATTCTACAATCTATGTTATGCCACATGGCTCATAACTTACATGTGTTCCATTAACTCTTCCTCCCCTACCAACTGGCAGCATCTGTCCTGACTGTGCCTTACTTCTTTCTCTCTCTTCACTTGGATTTCTGCCTGTTTATAGCTGTCTTACCATAGGCCAAAACAGCTACTTTATTAACCAATTGAAGCCACATATATCGACATTCTGCAAATACATCCCACATCACAATCTCACCAGAAAACCAAAGAGGAATCAGAATCCAAGGAATAAAACATATACCAAGCAAATAGAATCCAAGAAATCTGCACCTAGTCCTATAATCACTCCAAATCCAAATGACTAAATGACAGTATAAGAACACAGTCAGTAAGAGCCAGGAAAATACAAAACATCTAGAGAACAGCAATCCTGTAAGAACAATTTCTGTAAATTCCAATACAGCTGAAGTACAAAATAAAAAACCTTAATGTTTGTTTTTTTTTATGAAGATGATATGGGTCCTTCAAGATGAAATGAATAATTCTCTTAAAGAAATAGAAGAAAAGACAATATGAAATGAATAAAATAAACAAATCCCCTAAAGAATGTCAAGATAAATGAACAGATAAAGTAATAAATAAAACTCTTTAAGACCTAAATATGGAAATAAAAGTAATAAAGAAAGATCAAGCTGTAGAAATTCTGAAAAAGAAAATATTTAGGTGAGTGTATAGAAACTACAGATGTAATCATTATCTACAGAATACAAGAAATATAGGAGAGCATCTCATGCATTGAAACAGGTCAGAATATATAGATGTATTGGTAAATAATAATGAATCTAAACAATTGCTGACACAAAATTTTTAGGAAATTCGGGACACTATTAGAAGAACAAACCTAAAAATAATAGAAGTAATACTAGAAGTAAGGAAAAGATTCCCAGCACAAAATATGAATGTTCCAGAGTATTAATACTCAACACTGTTTTTCTTCCCTCTCCTTTTCTCAGTCATTACTCAGCTTCCTCCCAGTCCATCACTCTATCCATTTCTCAGAGAGGTTGAGGACACCCAGGGTGAGTCAATACTGTCTGGCTTATCCACTTTAGGGAGACCAAGCCCCTCCACTCATTATCAAGGCTGATTAAAGTGTTTCTCTGAAAAAGATTGTTTCAAAAAGCCAGTTCATGCACTAAGAATAAATTCTGGTGCTATTGTCAGAGGCACCCCAAACTACCTACAACATTTAATTTTTATCCATATTTACAGGGTCTAGTTCAGTTTCATTCTGTTACTCTAGATGTCAATTCATATTAAGTGAACACATAATAGTTTGTGTCTGCTGTGTCTGTGGGTTTCTGCATAATAATCTTGTCCCCATTTGCTCATTTAATGTTTTCTTCCTCTCATTGACTGAAATGTAAGCTCAATCCTATGCTTGATTGTGGAGCTCTGCATCTGCATTCATCAGTTTCCACATGAAGGCTCTCTTGTGATGGAGCACTCTGGAGTCAGTCTAGAAAGTATAATTAAGAAAATTATAAGGAAAAATATCTAAAATTAAAGAATATGCCTATTCTTCATATAGCTTATAAGAAGTTTACAAAACTTCAAATAGAATAGAACATAAAAGAAAGTCTCTTTATCATATAAAAATCAAACGCACAGAAAAAAGATTATTAAAAATCTACAAAAAAGACTAAGTAACATATAAAAACAGCCATATTATAATACCAATTGATTTCTCAATGTTATTATAAGCCATATTTATTATTATAATGGCTTACAGTAACATATTATAAGCCAGAAAAGACTGAAAATATGTGCTACAGAATGGTGAAATGTTAATATATGGTGCATTCATTTATAATAAAATATTTGTCTCATGAAGAAAATAGTGGGTTGCATTGTTTTAAGTTGCATTTCTTTAACTCTGTGTTACTGTTGTATAGCTGTGTTATTTTGCCTGGCTAAGAGACCTGATTGTTCTAGTAAAGAGTCTAACAGCCAATAGCTAGGCAAGAGAGAAAAATAGGTGGTGATGCCAAGCAAAGATAATAAATAGAAGAAGAGAGAAGAAGAAAAAGTGAGAATAGAAAAAGTGAATCATGATCATGCCAAGGCCCAGCAATCCAGTCTCACAGCTATACACAAAATAAGAAAATAAGAGAGGTATGTATAATAGAAAAGTCCAAAAACAAAAGGTAGATGTGACAATTTAAGCAAAGAAAAGCTGGCTAAAATTAAGGCAAGCTAAGACTGGCCAATCATAAGTAAGAATAAGTCTCTGTATGGCAGTTCACCTCAAAGTAAAAGCAATGAGATTGCAGACTCTAAGAAAACACAGATATCAGCCAAGACTACTATACCCAGCAAAACTTTCAGAAAGCATGAATAAAGAAAACAAGGTATTTCATGATAAAGTCAAATTTAATCAATATCTATGCACAAAACTAGCTTTATTCATAACAAAAAATAAAATAAGAAAAAGAAGATAAAAGAAGTAAAACTGCAACCCAAGGAGGTTACTATGTTCATATCAGCATTATTTGTAATAGCAAGAACCTGGAAACAACCTAGATGCCACTCAGCTGAAGAATGGATTAACAAACTGTGGTACATCTACACAATGGAGATTTCAACAGAAAGAAAAAATGATATCCTAAAATTCCCAGGCAAATTAATGGATTTGGAGAATATTCTCCTGAGCGAGGTATCACAGTCCCAGAAAGAGAAGCAGTGGATGTACTCACTCATTAATTTTTGTAAATGGGGAGATCATAAGAATGGGCATGAATCAGAGAGGTCTGATAACAGAGTTTGATAGGGTGCATGATGTAAAATTACCAAATAATAAATATATAAGTAAAAAATAAAATGAAATATAATAAAAAAATAGTTAAAAAGAAAATATATTTAAAAGAACTATATTGATGATATTAAGCTGTATTGCTTGGACTGCATGGAAGCTGTCAAGCCCCTGGATACACAGCTAAGAGGTAAGAGTCATCCCATCCCTTCGGCCAAAGTAACTACAGCCTAAAATCCTAAATAACCTAATTAAAAAATAGGGTTCAGAAATAGAAAGATTTTTTTTATTATTTTTGAAAATATCAAACATTATGTAAAAAAGCAAATCATTCAGAATAGATAACAAAACTCCCATACAGTAATAAAACTTCTCTTTCCTCTAAAATACATGAAACAGAAAATAATATCTAAAGCTTCTCAAGCCAGGTTAAGCTCAGCTACAGATAAAGAAAGCACAGTAGATCACAGCTAAAGCCCTCGTATGCACTATGGCCACCACAAGAATTACAAATAGCTGAAAGATGCTTGAAAAATTACACAGCATCTTTAGCCATCAGAGAAATGCAAATCAAAACAACTTTGAGATACCATTTTAAACTTGTCAGAATAGCTAAGATCAAAAACTCAGAGGACATTTTATGCTGGAGAGGATGTGGAGCAAGAGGAACACTCTCCATTTTAGGGGATGGGAATGTAAACTTGTACAGCCAGTATAGAATGCAGTATGAAGGTTCCTCAGAAAACTGGGAATCAATCTCCCCAAGGACCCAGCAAAACCACTATTGGGCATATACCCAAAGGATACACATTTACACTTCAAATGCATTAACTCAGCTATGTTCATAGAAGCACTGTTCATAATAGCAAGAATCTAGGAAATACTTAGATGGCCCTCAACTGAAGAATGGATTAACAATCCGTGGTACATCTACACAATGGAGCACTACTCAGCAGTAGAAAACAAAAAAGGACATCCTAAAATTTTTAGGCAAATGGATGGATTTGGAGAATATCCTCAGTGAGGTGGTACAAGCCCAGAAAGATAAGCATGGATATACTCACACATTAGTGAACTTTAGACAACAAGCAAAGAACACTCAAGCTGCAAACCACAACCACTGAAAAGCTTGGGATCAGAAGGAAGTTATGAGATGTATTCAGGCATTTCCCCTTGGAAGAGAAAATAGAAGAAATATTCCTACCTTATTGGGAGCATAAAGAGCCACAACGAAAAAGATGTGAGAACAAATCATGAGAGAAGGCAATAAATGAGTAACAGAAGCAACAGGGAGGGAATAAAAAAAGAAATGTAGATCTTAATAAAGGAAGCCAATGTGGGGTTGGAAAGAGACTGGACAGAATAACGTACAAGATTTTACAGGATGTCCCTGGCTAGGTCTCCAACCAATCTTGAAGGTTTTGCCCAGACAGAACTTTCCCTATAATCAAATGAATAGCCACCCCAAGTGCAATCACAAAACTTATATCCAACAATGAATTGACATAGAGGCAGAAGTACATGGCTGAGCACTGAGATGAACTCCTGGTCCATCTTATAGTAGGGGAGGAGAGTCTATATAAGCAAGGTAATACAGCTTATGAGAAAAATTCCTACAGTGATAGCTGGCTGGAGTCTGGGGAGCTCACTAAATTAAGATCAGCCACTAGGGAACCTTCAAGAAAAGGAACTAAGGATAGGTAAATGTCCACTGACATGGGCAGTATGTAGAGTCTTGAGTGGAGGGATCAGACTCTTTCTATGTGTGAACTGGCACTTTGAAGAATATTCTCTCCAGATGAACACCTATCCCAGTCATTATATTAAGATGAGGAAATCAGACCTGCCTGGAGCGGATGCTGAGCTGATCCACCTTGAGACTTCTTGCCCTTTTGGAGGAAGAGATAGGGAGGAGGGAGCGTAAAGTCTGACTGGGAGAGATTGGGAGGGGAAAGAGAGAAGAAAGCAAGGGGATACATGTAAAAATAGGATCTTATTTTATTTAAAAAATAAAATTAAAAAAAGCTGTATTTCTCTATTATCACACATAGTTGTCAAGGACTAAATCATTATACTTTTATATTTTGGTGTTTTGAGATACAAGTTTTTGTGTAGTTTTGGAGACTATCCTGCATACCTGTTTGTAGAAAATCTCTCAGTCTCAAAGACCTAACCCTAACCCTGTCACTACCTACTGAGTACTGGGATTAAAGGTATACAACTGTGCAACTGTGCAACTACATAATATATTTAATGAGTTATGTAGGTAAGATACCCTAAGAATAGAAACATCTATGCATCATAACAAATAATACCTTAAATTTTTTCAATAGACAAAATTCCATACCAATATAAAATATTTAAAACTAGGGAATATTCTAGCGTAGAGTCAAATATCTGCCCTTTTATTTAATCATTCTATATTGTTGCAAATGAATTATAAAAAACAAGTTACAAGTACTGCAAAATAAGTAAAATCACTCAAACTTTTTATCAGTCCAAAAATCAAAATTATATGCTATTCTCATGGTAATATCAGATTTTCCAGGGCCTCTGAATATAGTTGCTGACTCTCAATATGCAGCAAGATTTTTTAAACATGGAAACCACTAAAATTTTAAAATATAACTTAGAATTAACTTTTATTTATTCAACTACAACAAGTTATCAGAATTAGTACTGATGTATTATATATAACACAAGATTCTTTGTGCCTACTAGGCTCTCTGTCACAAGTTAATGCTAAAATTGATTAGCTATTAATATGAAATGTACTAAAATGCTTCAGAGTTTTCTCTGAAACACCATATTAACAGCAAAGATTTGAAGAAAGTTTTTTTGTAATCACTTAGCAGCAGGCAAATTATAAGGAAATATCTAACTTGAGTTTTGTGTAACCAAACTTTATTACTTTCAAGAAAGTAAATCTAAAAAATGAATTGTTTCATTTTTAAAGTTCACAAAATTAGATTCATAACCAGGATTTTAATGGTCAAAGTCTGTAAGTTCTGAGTGGTCTGATTTTGTGATTATAATTTTTTAGTAATCATGATCATTATGGGGATCCTTGTACAATTAAAACAGACAATGGAACAGCATACATCTCAAGTAAAATGAAATGGAGTTTCACATATCACACCTTAAAGTATGTTACAAGTATTCTATACAATCCTACAAAAAAAAGAAATTATAGAAAGCTCTAATAATGAATTAAATGATATGTTTAATAAAAGAAAAGATAGTAAAAACACTCAAAGATAGATTTTACAATGCTTTATACACTTTAATATTTTAAAATGCTATAAAAAAGTGAAAGCTGTTGAGAAATACTAAATAACAGAAAAACTGCTGAAGTAAATCAGTTTGTATATTTTAAAAAATTGTTGACTTCAGAAACAAACATATGTTTTGTTAGGAAACAGGTTTTGATCTTGTTTTCACAAGAGAAGAAAAGGTATAGATATCATTAAGGTCGACAAAGATTAGATTGGATTAGGAGAGACCTCTTGATTAAAAGAGGAATATAGTTCATCAAACATTTTGTTATTCAATCTAAAGTAACTTAGAGAACATTTTTTTCTTAATTAAGAATAAAGGTTATGAATAAAAAATACCTATTCTGCTGTCAAAAAATTTTTTGCCTTAACAAATTGGGTGAGAAGAGATTCCCCAGATTTTGGGTTGGAGCAGGGTTTTGGTTTTTGTCTTTTAGAAAATTAAAAGTATCCACATTTTAAATAATATAAAAAAATCAGGAAATGAGACATCTGAAGAAGAACAAGGAGGAGGAAGGGGTAGAGAAGGAGGAAGAGGAGGAGGAAGAGAAGAAGAAGAAGAAGAAGAAGAAGAAGAAGAAGAAGAAGAAGAAGAAGAAGAAGAAGAAATAATATGAAGAAGAAATTTTCAGAAAACAGTGTAAGTTGTCCTAATGTTATAACACACATCCAACATAGTGAAATATTTTAAATATTCCTAATGCTTTTTATTGTTTTATGTCCCAGTACAATTAAATTAAATCTGGCTTTGTAGTTTAGAGCACAGCTCTCTTTCTAATCAAAAGCATGCTTCTTAAAGAAGAATACAAAATCTGTTTGATGTCAGAACAGTCAACTGATTTTGATACAAGAAAACCAAAATTAAGGGATAAATTTATAGCTATTAATTTCAGAATCTTTAATTTTGAATCCTTAAAACTCATTAATTTATGAACATCATCTCACAATCTAAAAAACTGTTACAAATACAATCATGTATATGTGTATATATAAACTTCTTGATGTGATATTAATAATTATAAAGTTCACAAAGTCAAGAAGTAAGCTTCATCTAATATCCTTTTTATTTTTTATTTTATATATTTTTTATTGTGAATAAAGTCACATTTTCTATCCATATATATCCTTATTGAAAATCCCTTACACCTCCTAACACTTCCAGTCACTCTCTCTTCTCCACATCTCCCCATCTTCTCCCAAGCATGGGCAGGAGGTCCCAAGGTCCCAATATTACTGTTAGGCCTCCATTCCTGGCAGAACCAGTTTCCTCCCTTCAACATCAAGACTGAGTCAGGTGTTCCCCTAGTGGGAGTGGGATCCAAGGTGCCAGTACAAGGTATATCAGATCCTAAGCTGTTCAGTGGTTGTGGTTTGCAGCTTGGGAATGCTTTCTTTTTGTGTGTTTTTGTTTAGAGTCCACTAATGAGTGAGTACATCCCCTGGTTAACTTTCTGAGTTCAAGAAATCTCTCTCGGGAAGATATCCTATAAATCCATCTATTTGCCTGCAAATTTTAGGATATCATTTTTCTTACTGCTGAGTAGTACTCCAATGTGTAGATGTACCACAGTTTGTTAATCCATTCTTCAGTTGAGGGACATATAGGTTGTTTGCAGGTTCTTGTTATTACGAATAATGCTGCTATGAACATAGTTGAGCTAATGCCTTTGGTGGGGGAATGTGCATATTTAGGGTATACACCCAGAAGTGATATTGCTAGATCCTTGGAGAAATTGATTCCCAATTTTTTTGAGAAACCCATACTGCACTCCAGAGGGGCTGAATAAGCTTACACTGCCATCATCAATGGAGAAGTTTTCCCCTTGCTCCATAATCTCTCCAGCATAGGCTGTCAGCTGTGCCTTTAATCTTATCCAATCTGACAGGTATCAGGTGGTTTTGATTTGCATTTCTCTGATGGCTAAAGATGTTGAACACTTTTTCAAGTACTTTTCAGCCATTTGTAATTTTTCTGCTGAGAATTCGCTTTTTAGTTCTGAACACCATTTTTGATTGGGTTATTAAAGGATTTGGGCTCTATATTCTTGAGTTCTTTATATATTTTAGAGATCAATCTTTCTTTTTTGATTAAAAAATTTTGTCCAATAGATCTGTTACTTCTTTGGTTATAGTTAATCCAAGGTATTTAATGCTGTTTGCAGCTGTTATAAAGGGTGATGTTTCCCTTATTTCTTTTTCAGCCCTTTTATCTTTAGTATTTAAGAGGGCTAGTGATTTTTTTTGAGTTAATCTTGTATCCTGCTACATTGCTTAAGGTGTTTATCCACTGGAGAAGTTCCATGGTAAAATATTGTTGGTCACTTATGTATACAATTATATCATCCACAAATAGAGATAGTTTCACTTCTTCTTTTCCAAATTGAATCCCAATAATCTCCTTTTGTTTGCTTATTGTTTTAGATAAAACTTCAAGAACTATATTGAATAGATAAGGAGACAGGACATCCTTGTCTAGTTCCTGATTTTAGTGGGATTTCTCTGAGATATTCTCCATTAAGTTGACCGTTGGCTTCTTATAAATGACCATTATTATTTTGAGATATTTTCACTGAATTCCTGATCCGTCCAGGGCTTTCATCATAAATGAATTTTGGATTTTGTTCAAGGATTTTCAGAATCTAGTGATATGATCATGTGGGTTTTTCTTTTAGTTTGTTTAGATGATGGATGTATATTGAATCATCCCTGCATTTCTGGGATGAAGTCTATTTTTCATGGTGGGTGATATTTTTTATGTATTGTTTTATACAGCCTGCCAAATATTTGTAGAGAATTTTTACATCAATATTCATGAGGGAAATTTATCTGTAATTCTCTTTCTTAGTTATGTATTTGAGTGGCTTGGTATAAGGGTTATTCTGGCCTCATAAAAGAAATTTGGCATTATTTCTTCAGTTACTACTGTGTGAAACAGTTTGAGGGATAATGGTGGTAATTCTTCTTTGAATATTTGGTAGAATTCTGCACTGAAACCATTGTGACCTGTTATTTTTATTTTTCTTGGGAGGCTTTTAATGACAGCTTCAATTTCCTTAAGGATTATAGGTCTGTTTAGGTAATTAATCTGCTCTTCATTTAATTTTGTTAAATCGTATCTATCCAAAAAGTTGTCCATTTCTTCTAGGTTTTCCATTTTTGTGGAATACAGATTTTCGAAGTATGATCTGATAATTATCTGGATTTCCTGGGTGGTTATTATTATGTCCCCCTACTCATTTATGAATTCATTGATTTGGATACTCTCTCTCTGCTTTTTGATTAATTTGGATAAGGGCTTATCTATCTTGTTGTCTTTCTTAAAGAACCAACTCTTAATTGATTCTTTGTATTGTTCTTTTTGTTTCAAGTGTATTGATTTCAGCTCTAAGTTTGATTATTTCCAGCCATCTACTCCTTCTAGGTGAGTTTGCTTCTAATTGTTGTAAGGCTTTCAGTTGTTCTCTAGTGTGGGACTTCTGTAGGCTTTTCATATAGGCATCTGGTGCCATGAATTTTCCTCTTAAGAGTGCTTTCAATCTGTCCCACAAGTTTGGGTATTTTCATTAAATTCTAGGAAGATTTTGAATTTTTTCTTAATTTCTTCCTTGCCTAGACGTCGTTCAGCTGAGTGATGTTTAGTTTCCATGTGTTGGTAGGCTTTCTGTGATTTTTTGATGTTGAACTTTAGGCCCTGGTGGTCCAATATGTTACAAGGAATTATTTCCATTTTTTGTATCTATTCATATTTGCTTTTTTTTTTTTACCAATTATGTGGTCAATTTTAGAGAAAGTTCCATGAGGTGCTGAGAAATATGTATATTCCTTTGCCTTTGTGTGGAAGCTTCTGTAAATATCTATTAAATCCATTTGCATTATAACTTCTGATAGACTCCTTATTTCTCTGTTGAGTCTCTGTCTGGTAGACCTATCCAGGGGTGAAAGTGGGGTATTGAAATCTCCCACTGTTAAAGTGTGTGAATTGATGTGGGATTTGTTATTTATCAGTGTTTCTTTTACATAGGTAGGTACCCTTATATTAGGGGCATAAATATTCAGGATTTAAATCTCTTCTTTACCAATTTTTCCTGCCATGAATAAGTAATGACCATCTTGGTCCCTTTTTGCTGCTTTTAGTTTAAAGTCTACTTTGTTAAATTTTAGGATGGCAACCCCAGCTTGTTTATTAGGGCCATTTGATTGAAAATCTTTTCCCAACTCTTTACTTTGTGCCTGTGTCTGTCTTTGTGGTTTAAGGTATGTTTCCTGTAGGCAAGAGAAGGATGGCTTCTGTTGTTGTATCCATCTTGTTAGTTTATGTCTTTTTATAGGTGAGTTGAGTCCATTGATATTAAGTCATATTAGTAACCACTGATTGATCTTTCCTGCTATTTTTGGAGGTAGCTTATATGTAATTCCTTGCTCTATGCTTTTCTTCTGTGGGATTATTGATTGTTTGTAGTTTCACGGGTGTATATGTGGTCCTTAGGTTGAAGTTTTCCCCATAATGCCTTCTGGAGGGTTGGATTGGTATATAGGTACTGTTTCAGTCTGACTTTGTTATGAAATATCTTGTTTACTCCATCTATGGTGATTCATAATTTTGCTAGGTGTAGTCATCTAGGTTGGCAGACATTCTCTTTAATGTTTTTATAACCTCTGACCAAGCCCTTCTTGCTTTCATCATTTCTATTGAACAGTCATGTGTTATTCTGATGAGTCTGCCTTTATAAGTAAGTTGGCCCTTTTCTTTTGTAGCTCTTAAATTTTTTTGTTCTGTATGTTTTGTGGCTTATGTGGTGAGTGGACTTTTTTGGAGTCATATCTATTTGGTGTTCTGTAAGCTTCTTGTATCTTTTCAGCCATTTTCTTCTTTAAATTAGGAAAGTTTTCTTCTGTGATTTTATTGAATACATTATCTATGCCTTTGAGCTGACAGTTGGAAGTAAGGCTGGCCGTTCAAGGTCTCCTCTTTTAGGTGTGGCTGGAGAAGCCCCTCACAGCCAAACCCTAGTGCTGTCTGCTAGGGAGAGTCTTTGATCAGACTCTAGAGATATACCCTGGTCACACATAGTGACTTTCTGGATGGGTGATCAGTCGCTAGAACCTGCTCACATCTGGGCAGGGTCTTAATTTCCTTTATATCTCTTTATAATTCACCTGCAGTTACATGTGTCCTGCTTCAGTCTCTGTAGTACTAGGTAAACACACATGTACCACAATGCTCAAATTCTACTGTTAATTTGAATCAGTGTTTAAATTTTGCTGTGGATTACAAAAATGTACATGAAATCACTAATTATATTTTCCCTTGGAATACTGTAGTTATGATATCCTTTCATGCTGTAGTTTCTTAGTAAGTAATTTTTATTCTTGTTCCTAAAATATTTTATTTATTGATTCTTAGTTTTAAGCACCATGTATTAATAGTTTCTCTCATTTAAGTTCTTACCTGTTTGGTTTCTTTCCACTATTTGATGGTTTGCATATAAGGTTTTCAGTTTTAGTCTTCAGTTAAGCCACATTTTTAATTTTCCTTCAATCTTTTTGGCAAGTTCATTTATTCTGTTGTTGCAGAATGTCTTCAACAGTATTAGAACAAAATTCTTTAGAACTCTGAAGTAGATTAGAAACCTACCAGCAATCCTCTGTTACTACTGCCCAATTGATATTGGTAAAACACAAAGTCTTGGGATGAACTTCTACCAGGTTTTGAGCACCCCAGCATCAAAAAACTGTTGTTTGACTGCACAGACCATACCATATAATTTAAGCCAAACCAATAAGAAACAAACAACAAAAGAACAAACGTGGATATTCTATTGCTATTGTACAGATATTGCAAGCCAAAATGATATTCAAAACTGACATATTGCAATTTACAGGTAAATTCTTTTATTACTCTAAACCTTAATTAGTATCTTAGAATCTAACTTTGTTTCCTGATGTTTTAGAATTCTGTTAGATTATGTCATTAATAGTGAACACTTTTGTACAAAGCATTTCAAACTTAAACCTTGGAGATATTTGCCATTCTTGAAACATTAAAAGCTTTACTATCTCATGTATTGTTAAATTTTCTATATTGTTTTGTTTATACTTGACTTAGCTTTTACCTTAAATAATTAAGTTCTTTTTAGATATATTCTTAATGTCAATGTTAGATTCACAGCATCTACAGTAGTGAGAAATATGGACACTTTAGCTGAGTCCTTTTCAGAGATCTGTACTCAAGTAAAGCAGGGATTCCTATATAGCAGAAAAGAAATTTAGTCTTAATCAGTACAAAGTGAAATTGGAGTTTCTTTTTAAAAGTTTTAATTTTTAATAGATATAAGTGTAGATGTTGGAAAAGGTGGCAAGAGAGACTGGTGAAAGAATGACTTATGTCTCCAAACAATGCTGGTGATCTCAAGAGATTCCCATTTAAAAAAATAAATAAATGTGTATTTCTTGTGTTGCTTTTGAGAAAATATTGTTTAAAGTGTATAATGATTACAATTGTTTTATATATAAATTTAATTGATAAAATTTGTATCATCAAATTAAATTATAAAATAGATTAAAAGATGTATTGGATTTCATGTTGCCAAGATAATAAGGTTAAAACAAGTTTCAAAAAGACCAAATGAGTCTTTATTTTGCTTATGTTATAGTGCAATTTGTTGGGATTGTGCATGAGAAGAGATACACACTATCAAGGTCATACAAGAGTTTATTTAAGAGAGTTCCCAATTGGTTCCAGTTCCCCTTCCAGGACCAGGTGTGTCTGCAGAGTGAGTCCCAGCGCACTCTGCAGCAGGGGCAGATAAAGTCTGCCTGTCACCATACCCACAGCTGCTGCTGAGGGAATTTGCATGGCTACCCACCTCCACCACCAACTGAGAAATCAGATAACAACAGGGGTCCCTGAAGGACAGAATCAGACCCCGCCCAGAGATGAGGAGGGATCACAAGGCACAAGCGCCCATATCCCAGCCAGGGAGGGAGAGGTGAGCTCCATCAGTTCCGGTTCCAGGTGCTGTCTGCAGAATGAGTCCCAGTGCACACTATAGCAGGTGCAGAAAAAGTCTGCCTGTCATCATACCCACAACTGCTGCTGAGGGAATTTGCACAGCTACCCACCACCAACTCCAATTGAGCAAACAGATAATGACGGGGGTCACTGAAGGACAGACTCAGACACCACCCAGAGAGGTGACAGGAGGCACACAAGCCCGAGTGCCACAAATAACCTGGAGCCACCTAATCTTGAACCACTGAAGCCATGTAAAAACATCAGTGCAAAAACTTACATAAGAATACAAAGAACAACAAGGTAACTCCAGAAAAAAGTGGCAATCTTACAAATACAAGACCTGAACTGAGTAATGAAGAGGAAAAAGAAGGAAGCAACACCAAAAAATTCCTTTTTGATGATCATCAAAACTCTCAAAGAAGATATTAAAAATAGCCTTAAAGAAATAGAAAAAAAACAAAAAAAAATTGGAAGAGATGAACTAATCTATGAAAGAAACATGCCAGGAACTAAAAGCTGAAATAGAAGCAATAAAAAAGGCACAAAATGAGGAAAAGATGGAAATAGAAAATTTGAAGAAAAAAGCAGGAACCACAGATACAAGCATAACAAACAGAGTTCAAGAGATGGAAGATAGAATCTCTGAAGTGGAAGACTCG
>PVIH01005214.1:114874-127617 GCA_004025045.1 Sigmodon hispidus
AGCTCAAATAGATATATCAGTCAAAGAAAATAGTAAAACTAAAAAAGCCATAACTCAAAATGTTCAGGAAATCTGGGACACCATGAAAAGACCTAATTTGAGAATAATAGAAATAGAAGAAGGAGAAGAATACCAGCTCAAAGGCACAGATAATGTTTTCAATAAAATCATAGAAGAAAACTTTCCTAACCTGAAGAAGAAAATACCTATAAAGATACAAGAACTTTGCAGAACACCAAATAGATATGACCCCCCCAAAAGTCAGCATGCCACATGATAATCAAGCCACAAAACATACAGAACAAAGAAAAAATTTTAAGAGCTGCAAAAGAAAAGGGCCAACTCACATATAAAGGCAGACCCACCAAAATAGCGCATGACTATTCAATGGAAACGATGAGAGCTAGAAGGACTTGGTCAGAAGTTATACAGATGCTAAAAGAGCAGAAGGACTTGGTCAGAAGTTATACAGATGCTAAAAGAGCATGGCTGCCAAACTAGAATACTATACCCTGCAAAATTATCAATCATCATAGATGGAATAAACAAGATATTTCAGGACAAAGTCAGACTGAAAAAATATCTATCTACCAATCCAGCACTACAGAGAGTATTAGAGGGAAAACTCCAACCTAAGGATCCCAGATACACCCACGATATCACAAACAATCAATAATTCCACAGAAGAATACCCCAGAGAAAGGAAATACAAACAAGTTACAACCAAAAATGGCAGGAAATATGAATCAATGGTCACTAATTTCCCTTAATATCAATGGTCTCAACTCTCCTATAAAACGTCACACACTAACAAGATGCATGTAACAACAGAAGCTATCCTTCTGTTGCCTTCAATAAACATACCTCAACCACAAAGACAGACACAGGCTTAGAATAAAGGGTTGGGAAAAGATTTTCCAATCAAATGGTCCTAAGAAAAAGCGGGGTTTGCAATTCTAATATTTAACAAAGTAGACTTTAAGTTAAAAGCAATTAAAAGGGACCAAGATGGTGACTACTTATTCATCACAGGAAAAATTGGTCAATACAAGATTTCAATCTTGAATATTTATGCCCCTTATATAAGGGCACCTACTTATGTAAAAGAAACACTGCTAAAGCTCGAATCCCACATCAATTCTTACACTCTAATAGTGGGAGACCTCAATACTCCACTTTCAACCCTGGATAGATCAACCAGTCAGAGATTTGCCAGAGAAATAACGAGTCTAGAAGAGGTTATGATGCAAATAGATTTAATAGATATCTACAGAAGCTTCTACCCAAATACAAAGGAATATACATATTTCTCAGCTCCTCATGGAATTTTCTCCAAAATTGACCACATAATTGATCATAAAGCAAATAACAACAGATACAAATAAATGGAAATAATCCCTTGTAACATATCAGACCAACAGGGCCTAAAATTAGAGTTCAACAACATCAAAACTCAAAGAAAGCCTACCAACTCATGGAAACTAAACATCACTCAGATGAACCATCTCTGGGTCAAGGAAGAAATTAAGAAAGAAATCAAAGTCTTCCTAGAATTTAATGAAAATGAATCCACAATATATCCAAACTTGTGGGACACAATGAAAGCAGTCTTAAGAGGAAAATACATAGTGCTAGATGCCTATATGAAAAATCTAGAGAAATCTCACACTAGAGACCTAACAGCACAGCTAAAAGCCTTAGAACAATAAGAAGCAAACTCACCTAGAAGAAGTCGATGGCAGGAAATAATCAAATTTAGAGCTGAAATCAATACAATTGAAACAAAAAGAACAATACAAAGAATCCATGAATCTAACAGTTGGTTCTTTGAGAAAGTTAACAACGAAGATAAGCGCTTAGATAACTACTCAAAAAACAGAGAGAGAGTGTTCAAATCAACAAAATCAGAAATGAAAAGGGAGACATAACAACAGATCCCCAGAAAATACAGAGAATTATCAGATCATATTTTGAAAATCTGTATTCCACATAAATGGAAAACCTAGAAGAAATGGACAGCTTTCTGAACAGGTACCATCTACCAAAATTAAATGAAGATCAGATTAATTACCTAAACAGGCCTAAAACCCTTAAGGAAATTGAAGCTGTCATTAAAAACCTCCCCAAAAATAAAAGCCCAGGTCCAGATGGTTTTAGTGCCTAATTCTACCAGACATGCAAAGAAGAATTACTACAGTTACTCCTCAAAATATTTCACACAGTAGAACCTGAAGGAATATTGCCAAATTCCTATTATGAGGCCACAATCACTCTAATACCCAAGCCACTCAAAGAAACAACAAAGAAGGAGAACTACAGACCAATTTCCCTCATGAATATTGATGTGAAAATTCTTAAAAAAAATTGGCAAACCATATACAACAATGTATAAAAGATAGCATCCACCACAACCAAGTAGGCTTCATCCCAGAAATGCAGGGCTGGTTTAAAACACGAAAAACTGTAAATGTTATCCATCATATAAACAAACTAAAGGAACAAAACCACATGATCATACCCTTAGATGCTGAAAAAGCCTTTGACAAAATCCAACACTCCTTTATGATTAAAGCCCTGGAGAGATCAGGAATATAAGGAGAATACCTAAATATAATAAAGGCGATTTACAAGAAGCAGACAGCCAGTATCAAACTTAATGGAGAAAAACTCAAACAATCCCACTAAAGTCAGGAACTAGAAAAGGATGTCCACTCTCTCCTTATCTATTCAATATAGTTCTCAAAGTTTTAGCTAAAGCAATAAGGGAACAAAAAGAGATTAAGGGGATAGAAATTCGAAAAGAAGAAATGAAGCTATCTTTATTTGCACATGATATGATTGTATACATAAGTGACCCACAAAATTCTTCCAAGGAACTGCTACAACTGATAAACACCTTCAGCATTGTATCAGGATACAAGATTATCTCAAATAAATCAGTAGCCCTTCTATACACTAAAGATAGAAGAGCTGAAAAAGAAATAAGGGTAACATTACCCTTTATAAAAGATGCAAATAGTATTAAGTACCTTGAAGTAACTATAACCAAAGAAGTAACAGACCTATTTGACAAAAATTTAAAATCACAGAAGAAAGAAACTGAAGAGGATATCAGAAAATGGAAAGTTCTTCCATGTTCCTGGATCAACATAGTAAAAATGGCAATTCTACCAAAGTCAATCTACAGATTCAATGCAGTGCCCATCAAAATCACAACACAATATTTTTTAGACCTTGAAAGAGCAATACTCAATTTCATTTGGAATAACAGGAAAGCCAGGATTGCCAAAACAAATTTACTCAACAAAAGAACCTCAGGAGGTATAACTATCCCTGACTTCAAGTTATACTATAGAGCTACAGTAATAAAAACAGCCTGGTACTGGCATAAAAACAGACTTGTGGAACAATGGAATAGAATTGAGGATCCAGACATTAACCCAAAAAACCTATGAACACCTGATCTTTGACAAAGAGGCCCTAAACATTCAATGGAAAAAATATTGTATATTTAACAAATGGTGTTGGCATAGCTGGATGGAAGTGTGTAGAAAAATTCAAATAGATCCAAGCCTGTCACCAACCACAAAACTCAAATCCAAGTGGATCAAAGACCTTAACCTAAACCCTGTCACTTTGAACTTGCTAGGAAAGAAAGTGGGAAATACACTCAACGCAATGGCACAGGGGACCACTTACTAAATATAACACCAGTGGCACAGACACTAAGACCAACAATCAATAAGTGGGATCTCCTGAAGCTAGGAAGCTTCTGCAAAGCCAAGGACACTGTCAATAGGATAAAACGGCAGCTACAAAATGGGAAAAGATTTTCACCAACCCTACAAGTGATAGAGGACTGATCTCTAAGATATATAAAGAGCACAAGAATCTAGAGCCCAAAACCTGGAATAACCCAACCAAAAAATGGGGTACAGATTTAAAAAGGGAATTCTCAGCAGAGGAACTACAAATAGCTGAAAGGCACCTGAAAAAGTGCTCTTCATCTTTAGCCATCAGAGAAATGCAAATCAAAACAACATTGAGATACCACCTAACACCTGTTAGATTGGCTAAGATAAAAGGCACAGATGACAGCCTATGGTGGAGAGGATGTGGAGCAAGGGGAACACTCCTCCATTGTTGGTGGGAGTGTAAGCTTGTTCAGCCACTTTGGAATGCAATATGGTGATTTCTCAGAAAATTGAGAATCAATCTCCCCAAGGACCCAGCAATACCACTTCTGGGTGTATACCCTAAAGAGACACATTCATACTTCAAAGGTATTAGCTCAACTATGTTCATAGCAGCATTATTTGTAATAGCAAGAACCTGGAAACACCCTAGATGTCCCTCAACTGAAGAATGGATTAACAAACTGTGGTACATCTACACAATGGAATACTACTCAACAGTAAGAAAAAATGATATCCTAAAATTTGCAGGCAAATGGATGAATTTGGAGAATATCCTCCTGAGCGAGGTATCACAAACTCAGAAAGATAAGCAGGGGATTTACTCACTCATTAGTGGTCTCTAAACAAACAAACAAGAAAAAAAGTCAAGCATGCCTATGCTGCAAACCACAACCACTGAACAGCTTGTGATCAGAAACACCCTAGAGTGACCCTTCGGATTCCACTCCAACTATAGGAACACCTGACTCACTCTTGAGGAAGGGGGGACAAAACTGGATTTGCCAGGAGTGAAGGCTAATCCAGTCATTATTGGGTCAGTGGGACCATAGGACTGGACTGTCTGCTCCCTGACCAGGGAGAGGATGGGGAGTTGTGGAGAAGAAAAAATGATCTGATGTGGCAGGAAGCGGAAGGGACCTTGAGTAAGGATATACAGGAATGGAAAAAAAATCAGAGGGAAAGCTGAACACAAAGTAAATATATGTGTAGCAATCTTATTTGCATTATCACCCTTGATAAGTCATGCTTATGATTTTTATCTTCTTTATAGTTATTGTTAACTTTTCTTCATTTTAAATTCATTTAACTGTTTTTTTGATAAATACAAAATAAATAAAGAAGAAAAAACAAAAAAGAGTTGCAGCTAACCGAAACTATTATCTCCATTTTATAGTCAGAACGCTAGCTTATCAGTATCGGCTACCAAGAAAAAAGCTGTGTTGAATTTCTGATTTGCAATACTGGTACGCCTGTGCATATGACATACCATATCTGCAAATGTGACCTTATTCAGGAATAAAGCTTCTAAAAACATAAAAAAAAGAAATTCCCAACAATTTTAGCTATTAGGGAAATGCAAATCAAAAGACTGTGGGATTTCATCTTATACTACTCAGAATGGCTAAGACTAAAACCACAAGTGACAGCTCATGCTGGTGAGAATATGAAGGAGGGGTAACACTCCTCCATTGGTGGTAGAAGTGAAAACTTGTACAGACACTGTGGAAATAAATATAGCAAGTTTTCAGAAAATTGGTAATCAACCTACCTTAAGACCCAGCTACACCACTCCTGGGCACATAACCAAAAGACAATTTTTCATACTACAAGAAAACTTGCTCAGCTCTGTTCATATTAGCTTTATTTGTAACTTTCAGGGACAAGTAACAAACTATATGTCCATAAAACAAATAAGGAATTAAAAATGTGATATATTTACATAAAGGGCCATTACTCAGATATTTTAAAAAATGACATTAAAAATTTGTCAACAAATGAATGCTACTCTTAGTGAGGTAAACCAGAGCCAGAAAAGACTAACATTGTATAAACTCACTTAATGGTAGATGTTAGGTGTAAATTGATTCTCATGGAGAAGGCTAAACAACATTGATATAACAAGTGAATGGGGGGGGGCATGGGAACAGGTGGTAGGAGGTTGAAAGAACAAAGTACTGTGAAAAGTCACTGGAATCAGGGGTCGTTTTTAGGATAAGCTAGAAACCTAGTGAAACAGAAACTCCCAGAAATCTATGAAGGTCATCCTAGAAGACTTCTAACAATGGGGGATATGGGGTCTGAACCTGCCATCTCCTATAGCCACAGGAAACTTTTAGAATAGGGAGTTGTACCTCTAGACAGTCATATAATCTCTGACTTATATTTTGTGCTGTTTACAAGATACATTGAGATAAAGATGGTGTTGAAGTTGTGGTAGTGTCCTACCAATGACTAGTCAAGCTACAAACCAATACAATGAGAAAGAGCTCACCTCTAATTGTCAGACACAGAGGCAAGATGGCCCAGAGTCCTAGAATTAAACCAAACATTACTTGCAAACAAAAAAACAAATGTATTGATTCCTAAAGACATCTGTGCTATATGTCTAGATTGTTGCATAAGGCCAATTAGCTTCAGAGGGGCTTCTAATGGAAACACATATAGAAACTCATAGAAAATGTTAGGCAGAGCTCAACAATCTTGTAGAAAAGGGGGCAAATATTTTGGGAGTCGGGGGTGGGGGTCAAGGTCACCACAAAAAATTCTACAGAATCACCTAATCTGTGCTCATAGAGGCTCACAGAGAATGAACTGGCAACCAGAAACCTTTCAGGGGATTGACCAAGATCCTTTGTAAATAGATTACAGTTGTGTCACTTGCTCTTCTTGTGGGACTCCTAGCCATGGGAGCAGAGGCTGCCTCTGATTCTATGACCTTCTTTGGAAACCCTTTGCTCCTACTGAGGTATTTCATCCAGCCTTAATAGGAGAGAAAGTACATAGCCTTACTGCAACTTGATAATATCTTGTTGACTTATGTACATGGGAAGCTTGACCTTTTCTGAAGAGAAAGGAGGAGAAATTGATGTAGGAACAAGAAGAAAGGTTTAGGGCTGGAACTGAGATGAGAAGAGGGAGAAATGAATAATTGTAATCTGGCTGTAAAATTAATTAATTAATAAAAATAACAAAATTCCAATGTTAGGTGTGGTTCTATCTTATGGAGTGGGCATTAAAATTATTTTTTAAGGTGCTTGATTTTTGAAATGACAATTGTGACATTATTGTTCCAGTGTATTTTCTAGAAAGGTAATTACTTTAGGTCACAGGGTTCATATCCAGCTGAGATTGATGATTTTTTTTTTCTTATCTGGTAGCCTATATAGTACATTTATCATTCTGACAGCAGCTTCTAGTTGGTCGTCACACTAGTTCATTTTCTCTTTGTATGATAAATTAAGTAAATTTTCTTCTCAGCAATGGGGGCTTATGGTCTTGTTGTACAGGGTAAAGAATAGCCTTGCCAATGGCATATGATATTTGTGGTAGGTAGATATGTGAGACTTCTTTATCCAATGACTAAATAATAGCTATTCCATTTGTGTAGTGAACATTTTACTTGGTTTCATATAATGTTTAATTGGGGCATTGTCTCCTTCATTAAATAGCAACTCCATTTAAATTTCTTTTCCATATTTTAGGAAGCTTCTACCATATGGTTTCCATATGGCTTTTCAAAATATCTTTAGTGTTAGTCATCATCCCAATATTCACACAAAGACATGGTAAAGAATATACATAGTTTTTAAAAGTATTTTTCTATGATTTCCTGAGTTTCTTTAAAGTCAGCTACAATATATCCTATTTAATCTCCAGTTTTACTGATTTGAATACACTGTCTTTTATTATTTTGGCTCCATGTTTGTCAACCACATTAATAATTGAAAATTACTGATTTTTTTCTTTATTTATTTTGTATTTATCAAGAAAAAACAGTAAATTGAATTTAAAATGCTGATAAGTTAACAATAACTATAAAGAAAATAAAAATCATAAGCATGACTTATCAAGGGTGATAATGCAAATAATTTGCCACACATAAAATTACTTTGTGTTCAGCTTTCCCCCTGAATTTTTTTTTCTATCCCTGTATATCTTTATTCAAGGTCCCTTCCCCCTCCCGCCACATCAGGTCATTTTTTCTTTTCCACAACTCCCCATCCCCTCCCTGGGCAGGCAGCAGACAGTCCCATGGTCCCACTGACCCAATATTGCTTAGTTCAGTCTCCACTCCTGGCAAATCCAGTTTTGTCCCCCCTCCCTCAAGAATGAGTCAGGTGTTCCTCTAGGTGGAGTAGGATCTGAAGGGTCAGTCCAGGGTGTTTCTGATCCCACGCTGTTCAGTGGTTGTGGTTTGCAGCTTGGGCATGCTTTGCTTTTTTTCTTGTTTGTTTGTTTAGAGACCACTAATGAGTGAGTACATCCCCTGCTTATTTTCTGAGTTTGTGATACCTCGCTCAGGAGGATATTCTCCCAATCCATCCATTTGCCTGCAAATTTTGAAAATTACTGATTTTTAAATTGTTTTAATTTTATTAATTTTAGTCCTGATTTTGATTATATGGATATTCTATATTTTACTGATTTAATTTATCATTCTAAAACTACTTATTGAATTCTTACTGTCTGTCAGAATGGAGTTAAATACTCTCAGTGGCAGACTTAGGAATGTAGACATATGGTACATATTGGTAAAGACGAATTTTTATATGTTCAAAGCAAATATCTAACTGTATTTCTTCTTGAGAAAGTTTATACTTGAAGTAACATACAACTACAGGAAATATTAAGGGCTCCAGTGAAAGGAAAAGAACCTCTCATCCCAGGAACTGTGTCTTGTGATGATTCTCCAAAACTCCAATGAAGGAAAATAACTTTCACATAATCTCAGGAACTTGGTTATGACCCAGGACTGCACAAAGAACATATGTCTTAATTGTGTAAGGATTCCTGGCACTCCACATAGCTGAGTCAACTCGGCTCAGGTAGGATGCACCTTGTATGGAAGGAAGCACGCCATAAACCCTGAGGTAATGCATACAGAAGCATCTCCCTGGATGCATTTTGCATACGGAGGCATGTCCTAAACATGACTACTTAAACCCATACACACCCCTTCTCTTAAAAGAGACCGAGCACCTTTTGGGGTTTCTCAATATCCTGACCTCCTTCTGTTCTGCTTCTCTGCTTCTGCACCTGCCTGGGAACTCTATCACTTTTTTTCTTTATTTATTTTGTATTTATCAAGAAAAACAGGAACATGGGAGATCTTTCCATTTTCTGATATCCTCTTCAATTTCTTTCTTCAGTGATTTAAAATTTTTGTCAAATAGATCTGTTACTTCTGTGGTTATAGTTACTCCAAGGTATTTAATGCTTTTTGCAGCTATTATGAAGGGTGATGTTTCCCTTATTTGTTTTTGAGCCTTTTATGTTCAGTGTATAGGAGGGATAATTATTTCTTTGAGTTAATCTTGTATCCTGCTACATTGCTGAAGGTGTTTATCAGCCATAGAAGTTCCCTTGTAGAATTTTGTGAGTCACTTATGTATACAATACCATGTGCAAATAGAGATAGTGTCACTTATTTTCCAGTTTTTATCCCCTTAATCTCCTTGTGTTCTCTTATTGCTTTAGCTAAAACTTCAAGAACTATATTGAATAGATAAGGGGAAATGAATAGATAAGGGGAAAGAGGACAGCTTTGTCTAGCTTCTGATTTTAGTGGGATTGCTTTAAGTATTTCTCCATTTAGTTTGATGTTGGTTGTCAGCTTCTTCTAAATCGCCTTTACTATATTTAGATATTTTCCCTGTATTCCTGATTTGTTTAGAACTTTTATCATAAAGGGTTTTTGGACACTGTCAAAGCCTTTTTCAATGTCTAAGGATATAATCATGTGGGCTTTTTCTTTCAGTTTGTTTATGTGATAAATGACATTTACAGTTTTTTGTGTATTGAACCATCCCTGCATCTCTGGGATGACGTGTATTTGATTATGATTATTGATATTCTTTATATGTTGTATACTGTTTGCCAGAATTTTGTTGAGAATTTTTGCATCAATATTTATGAGGGAAACTGGTTTATCATTCTCTTTCTTTGTTGTATCTTTGAGTGGCTTGGGTATTAGGTTTCTTGTGGATACATAAAAAGAATTTGGTAATATTTCTTCAGTTTCAACACTATGGAATAGTTTGCACAGTATTAGTATTAGTTCTTTGAATGTCTGATAGAATTCTGCACTGAAACAATCTGGACCTGGGCATTTTTTTTTTTTTACTTGAGAGTCTTTTAAAGACAGTTTCAATTTTCTTTGTGGTTATAGGTATGTTTAGATATTTAATCTGATCTTGACTTAGTTTTGGTAAGTGGTACCTGAAGAGAAAGCAGTCCACTTTTTCTAAGTTTTCCGTATAGATTTTTCAAATATGACCTGATAATTCTCTGGATATCCTGGGTATCTATTTTTGTGTCCCAATTTTCAATTCTGATTTTGTTGATTTGCATACTCTCTTCTTTTTTGTAAGTTTGGGTAAGGGTTTATCTATCTTGTTGATTTTCTAAAAGAACCAACTCTTTGATTTATTGATTTTTTTGTATTGTTCTTTTTCTTTCAATTGTATTGATTTCAGCTCTATGTTTCATTATTTCCTGACTTCTACTTCTTCTAGATGAATTTGCTTCTAATTGTTGTAAGGTTTTTAGCTGTGCTGTTAGTTCTCTAGTGTGAGATTTCTCTAGGTTTTTCATATAGGCATCTAGTGCTATGAATTTTCCTCTTAAGAGTGCTTTCATTGTGTCCCATAAGGTTGGGTGCATTGTAGATTCATTTTTGTTAAATTCTAGGAAAACTTTGATTTCTTTCTTAATTTCTTTTTGACTCACAGGTAGTTCAGTTGAGTGATGTTTAGTTTCCATGAGTTGGCAGACTTTCTGTGATTTTTGATGTTGTTGAACTCTAACTTTGGAGCATTGTGGTCTGATACAAGGAATTATTTCCATTTTTTTTGTATCTATTGATATTTGCTTTATGACTAATTCTGTGGTCAATTTTAGAGAAAGTTCCATGTGATACTGAGAAATATATATATTCCTTTGCATTTGGGTGGTAGCTTCTGTAAATATCTATTAAATCTATTTGTATCATAACTTTTTGTAGACCTCTTATTTCTGTTGAGTCATTGTCTTGTTGACCTATCCAAGGGAGAATGTGTGGCACTGAAGTCTCTCACTATTTGAGTGTGATAATTGATGTGACCTTTGAGCTTTAATACTGTTATTTTTTAAATACATAGGTTCCCTTATATTAGGGGCATAAATATTGAAGACTGAAATCTCATCTTGATCAATTATTCCTGAAATAAGTACATAATGTCCATCCTGGTATCTTTTAATTGATTTAATTTTAAGTCTACATTGTTAGATATTTGGATGGCAGCACCAGTTTTTTCCTTGGGGACATTTGATTGGAAAATCTTTTTCCAAACCTTTACTCTGAGACTGTGTCTGTCTTTAAGTTTGAGGTGTGTTTCTTGTATGCAGCAGAAGGATGCTTTCTGGTTTTGTTTATTCATGTTCATGTGTGTCTTTTTACAGGTGAATTGAGTCCATTGATATTAAGGGATATTAGTGAACACTGATTTTTATTTACTGTTATTTTTGGTGGTAGGTTGTGTGTTTTTCCTTTCTTTGAGCTTTTCTTTTGTTGGCTTATCAATTCTCTGTTGTTTCATGGGTGTATCTGGGATCCTTAGGTTGGAGTTTTCCCACTACTGCTTTCTGAAAGCCTGAATTTGTTGATAGATACTGTTTAAGTTTGGTTTTGTTGTGAAATATCTTGTTTCCTCCATCTATGATGATAGATAGTTTTGCTGAGCATAATAGTCTGGGTTGGCAGCCATGTTCTTTTAGTGTCTATATAACTTCTGACCAGGACCTTCTTGCTTTCATTGTTTCCATTGAATAGTCAGGTGTTATTCTGATATGTCTGCCTTTATATGTAAGTTGGACTTTTTCTTTTGCAGCTCTTAATTTTTTTTCTTTGTTCTGTATGTTTTGTGGCTTGATTATTATGTAGTGAGCAGACTTTTTTTGGGTCATATCTATTTGGTGTTCTGTAATCTTGTATCATTATAGGCATTTCCTTCTTTAAATTGGGAAAACTTTCTTCTATTATTTTATTGAATACATCATCTGTACCTTTGAGTTGGTATTCTTCTCCTTCTATTTCTATTATCCTCATGTTAGGACTTTTTATGGTGTCCCAAATTTCCTGAACATTTTATGCTATGGCTTTTTTAGTTTTAGTGTTTTCTTTGACTGATATATCTATTTCCACTATTGAGTGTTCCAATCCAGAGATTCTGTCTTCCATCTCTTAGATTCTGTTGGTTACCCTTATATTTGTATTTCCACCTCTTCAGAATTTCTGCTTCCACCTTTGCCTCATTTTGTTCCTTTTTCATTACTTCTATTCTAACTTTTAGTTTCTGGGATGTTTCTTTCACTTTTTTTTTTTTCAATGAAGAAAATACCCAGTTTATTCAAATATAGTTATACATAAAACCCAGAATTTCCAAATGTGTGTGCTTTAAATTGTACAATTTCAACCTCCTGATAAAAATATAAAATTTCTGATAAGTATATAATAGCTTTTAACCAGAAAACAAAGGTATGCCTAATTGTTTAGATCAAAGTGTAAATTTCAGTTAATATCAATCTTGGCCTATTCCAGTATTTTTAAACATAGAACACACTGATTTTTCCCACCTGTCAGCATGGCACTGCATTACTTTGGTTTGTTCCTTCAGTAACCCCTTGAAAATTTACATTTAAAAATAGAACCCCATGTGACATATGTGTCCGATAAGAACTGAACATTGTTTCCCCTCACCTTCATCCATCTTCCAAATGGCCTCAGTATATAATTATGCTAGATAAAATCTGATCCTGTTAATCACCTGGGGATGGTGATTCAACAAT